>JACDJE010000192.1:1012214-1183121 GCA_016647715.1 Pavo muticus | reverse complement strand
GGCGGGGCCGCGCCTCCAGAGCCCCCCCGGGAGCGAAGCGTGGCCGGGCGCTATGCCGAGCTGGTACGTGAGCCGCGGGAGCGGGGCCGGGGGCGCTGAGCGCGGCGGCTGCGTGGGGTTGGGGCCGCTTTCGGCGCACCGAGCCGCCCGGGTTGTCCCGCCGGCTGCCTAGCGAGCAGCGAGCCGGAGCGTCTGCCTTGTAGTGCGGTCCCGCGGCCTGCTGCAACAGGTGTGCCGCCCAGCTTAGAGCCAGCGGCGCGACGGTGCTCTCCTGGAAGCGAAGCGCGGGCCGAGGCGTGCAGCTGGGTGCCACGTTGTGCCCTGCTCCAACGGCGGGGCGCTTCCAAGACGGGCACGGCTTTCTGCCTGCCGCGGCTGTGCACTGACTGACGCCAGGGTCCGCCTTCCCGGCCTGAAGTTTTTGCTTTCTTACTTTGCAGTATGAAAACCCATGGACGATCCCAAATATACTGTCAATGGCAAGGATGGGTTTGGCGCCAGTTTTAGGCTATTTGATTGTTGAAGAAAATTTCAATGTTGCACTAGGTGTCTTTGTTTTGGCTGGCGTAACGGATTTGGTATGTTGACGTGAGTTTGGAAATACTTTGGGGGTAGTGTGGGTTGCTGTGATCCATTGACGTGCGTTGGAGTTTAGAATCTATCTTGCATGGGAATTATACTCTGTAGGAGGAGATGAAGTTTATCATGTTCCATTTGTTGCTGTATGCTTTGTAGCAATGTGACGTACATCCCTTGTGGGGGACGTGGTGCTGACCGTCCCCAGGCGGGCATTGCCCACTCTGTGCTCGTGCACTGGAGGTGTGCTGGTGTTGGCAGGTGTGCACGGTGCACCCACCAGAGCAATACTTGGTGAATTTCAGGTGTGCCTTTTAAAGTGTCAGTTGTAGCGTTTGTTTGTTTGTGTTTTTTTGTGTGTTTGTTTTAAATAATGAGAATTGGACATGTTTAAAGACTTCCAGAATCTAGAATGCGATGGGGGTGGGAGTGGGAAGAGTGAGACAAGGATCTGCTAACAGCCTTCCTCGTAGTTAGCGTAGCTGGATTGCGTGATGTTCATGAAACCTCGCTGTAACAGCAGCATATGACACCTGTTTTTATTCTTTGCTTTTTAACACAATATTCTTGAACGTTGTTCTTTCTAGTTGGATGGGTTTATTGCACGCAATTGGGCTAATCAGAAATCAGCATTGGGAAGTGCTCTTGATCCACTGGCTGATAAAATTCTCATCAGCGTGCTCTATGTGAGCCTAACCTGCGCAAATCTTATTCCAGGTGAGAAAATGTCATTGCTTGCATGCACTGTATTAAAAGCTAATTTAGTGTAAGTTAATATTTCTTCTGTTTCTGGAAGGAAAACCATGGTTAGCTTGCAGCTTGCCAGTTGTACTTTGCTTTTTGTTGCTGTTGAATACTCAAACAAAACCCAGCTCCCTCCAGCCCAGACAAAACGCATTGCTGCTACTTTCAAATGTAATTTCTTCAAAGCTAGCTGTTACATCCAAGGCTGTAAGATTTCTTAGACTGGTTGAAGCCATCAGATGAAACCCTTTCAGAAGTCATGTTAAACATCTTCGGTCGTGCCTAAAACTGCTTCAGAAGTTGACAGTGGTTATTTCTTGCTTCATGTTTTGTGCTCTTTTTTGTCATGTTTTCTTCTTAATCTTGGACGTGGTTTTTCACTAGATCCTGTTGGCTTGGTTTTTCAGTTTCACTTACTTCCATGATCATTCTGAGAGATGTAGCGCTCATTGCTGCTGTTTTTTATGTGCGATACAAAACTCTTTCTCCTCCGGTAAGTGTGTAAGATCAAACAAAGGGTTATGAACGTGCCAGCTTTTTTTAGTATGACTGAATCTTTTCATATGCTATTGCGCGTATACATAAAGAATAAGTGTGTCACACATTGTAACCAAGAGATTTTCCTCCAGTCTTGATGGTTGCCCCATACTGGGATGGATAGCCCAGTGCCTATTGTTGTGCCGGGTTTGTAAGCAGAACAAGTGTTACGTAGAATAAATTTGAGTAAGATAAGCCAGAGCTGCTGGTGACTTTTTCTCCTACCTCTGTATGATGGCTAATAGTTCATCTAAGGGCAGTAGCAGTGTAATTCTCTCGCACTGTAATTGGTTTTTTGTTGTGTATCACGTGAAGATGTATATCAAACTGAATATGCTAGAACTGCATTTATTTTTCCCTTTCCTCTCCCAACAGAGAACACTCAGTAGGTATTTTAATCCCTGTTACGCCACAGCCCAACTAAAACCAACGTTCATTAGCAAGGTAAGAGTAGTAACATATTATAAAAGATCATTTCTCCTTAGTTGGGGCAGCGTGCAGTTTGGAGGGAAGAGGTGTTTCTTACTACTGGATACAGTTTTGAGGTAGTGCCGACTGATTTGGAGGCGGCTTAAATCCTGGAAGGTTTTCACCATGAAAACCAATCAGGACGTAGGCTCATTTTAAGTCTATAGGATGTTTCATGAAAAGAAGTTACAAAATATTTTTCTAATTTTTTTTTTAGTAGTACACAGACTGATATTTAAACAAGTAACAATACTGTGTATTGGTATTCCTTGTGTAAAACACTTCATTTTGGTCGTGCCTCTTGTTTTGCTTTTACCAGATGAATACAGCGGTTCAGCTGATCTTGGTGGCGGCTTCTTTAGCAGCTCCTGTTTTCAATTATGTGGACAGCGTGTATCTGCAGACGTTATGGTAACCTATCTCTTCATCTTTAATTTGGTTATTTAAGATAATTTAATGTGCTTAGGAAATGAGTAATTGAAATTAGTCTAGTTGTGGGAGGCAAAAAGGCGATGCTCAAATGATGTCAGACCCCAGTGGCTGATTTTTTACACGTTTATTCTTAACTGATGTAGCAACTATATATTTATTGGTACTTAATTTGGATGAGACTTGTTAAGATCCAGGAATAGAAATGAGTTCACAACCAAGAGGCTGAGCTGCAGCTAGCAGAATTATATAGTAACTGAGTTTAAAGTAGTAGAAGATCCAGTATTACTTGGCTTTGGAAAAAAAAAAGTCACTGAAGCTTTTTAAGGAATAAGGAACCTTCATCTTAACAGTCAGATGTGTTTTTCACCCTGCTGGAAAGCTAAACCTGGAACTGCATCTGTGAAAGACACACCTTGCTATTTCTCTGGGACTTTGTGAGAGTTACCGTGTTGTTAGTAGTGAAGGAATGCTAGGTGTGACTTACCAGGGTACTGTGCGAGTACTCTAAAAATAGTGTAGATGAGGCTGGCAGTGTGTTGGCGGAGGGCTGGTACTGACTCACACCCGAATGGTGTCAGCCTTTGACACAGAGAAGCACTGCCAATTTGGAAGTAAAGCATGGTTATTACCTAACGTCTTGGAAAAGACCAGAGGAGGCTGAAGCCAACACTTGTGCTTTAGCTGTGGAACTTCTTAAAATAAGTTCAAGTCTTTCATATTTTTTTTTAACAATCCCCTTTCGTGCTGCGAAGGGGTAGTTCTTTGCGTCAGTCAGTTCTCGTGCCAGTAATAATTATGGAGGCTACACATATGGAAGCAGATTTGTTGTCTTCTCTCAAACAAGTGTTAATGTTTACTGTCGTGCTTGAACTCAGATGGCTTACAGGAGCTGTTTTCTTCAAAGGTGCATCACAGCTTTCACGACGGTAACATCTGCATATAGCTATTACCACTATGGCCGAAAAACAGTTCAGGTGATAAATAACAAATGAAGTATTCTTGAAAGGACCTGGCAGCATGTTTTGCTGCACTGAAGAAGATGGTTGTAATGCAACTGGGTTTGTGAAAAAGAACTATGTTTTTCTGCTTGAACCATGGCATCACAGTGAAATGAAGTTTGAACGTGTACTGTGTGTATATATAGAGACTTTTCAATGTATTTTTAATTTGTTTAAAGATAAGGTTCTTTATAAAAACAAATAAATAATGTTCTTAAACACACGGGTTACTAATTGCTGCCGTACACATCTTTAATAGTTTTGTATTGTTTTTGAAGTCAGAAATATGCACTTTTCACCAGCTTTTTTTTGGCATCTTCGTATAATACACTGACTAGATCTGAGAAGAAAGAGCAATTGTAAGAATTTGTCTTTGTACCTCAACTGAAGTCAATAAAGTAGCTTTCCTTATTAGGATTTATGACATATTTCAGCCTGCAGCAGAACGAACAATATGATCAAACAGAATCTTCAAAAATCTAAATGGGAGTGATAGCAAACACTGTTTCATTTTCTGGGGTAATATGGCAGGCCACTGAAGAGTTATTTCTCTCCTCTGTCCCTTTTATTTTATTTTTTTTCTGTTTGTTTTTATATACAAGCAAATGTTAACTGTACTCAGCAGAGAAGAGTTTTGAGTCTCAGAATGGCCAGCTGTGCATTGAGCAGTCTATCCAAACAAAGTAGGCATGGAGTTATGTTTCTCATTACAAGTGATTTCTAGTGATTGAAACAAAGTGTATCTCCTGTGTCCCCAGTTGCTTGACCTGGGACCTTTTGATGTTTGGCATTGACCCCCAGGGTCATTATTCCCTGCTATGGAGGCAGTACAAGCCAGTTAAAATGGAGGGTCACTAGAGGGTTCGTATTTTGCTTCTGATCAATATGCACTTCACTTCTGGTTTTACGTCCACTTCCGTTATTACTTCTGTTTCCATTCCCACTTTCGGTTACAGTTTCCCTTTAACTGCTGGTCACACTTCATCTATTTCTGCTTCTGCTTATGTAGCAGCTGCCTTCTTCCCACTTCTGGTGGCTTTCTGCCTGCATTGTAGTCTTCTGCTTCAGGAGCAGCTGTCTTTGAAAGTTCCTACTTCACTTCTTATCACAGTTTTGTTCAACTTCTGGCTACGCTTTTATTTTGATTTCCAGATATGGTACCACCCCCCCATTGCGCTTCTACTGCCAGTTACAATTTTACTTCTGGTTACAGTTACACTTCTGATTTGGCTTCTTGTTCACCTTCCTTTTCCGCTTTTACTTCTGGTCACATTTTTCCTTAGCAGTTCTCTTTTGCCTCAGAAGCAGCCCTCTTCTTTGAATTTGCCTATTTAACTTCTGATCTCAGTTCTGTTCAGCTTCTGGTTCCACATGTGGTTACAATTTTGCTTCCAGTTCCAGTTTCCCCCCTTTTCCACTTCTGGTTCCATTTTTACTTAGCAGTTCCCTTTTGCCATGGTATAAGCCCTCTTCACTGAAGTAAAAGCGTGACTGAAACCAGAAGTGGAACTAGAAGTAAACTTGAAACTGGCAATGGAAGTAGAACCAGAAGTGAATGCTGAAGTGGGACCAGAAGTAGAAGTGAAACCAGAAGTGGATTTGGAACTGGAAGCATAACCAAAACTGGAAGTGGGAGTATATCCAGAAGTATAACCAAAAGCGGATGTGGATGGGGAGCCAGAAGTGAAATAGGAACTTTCAAAGAAGATGGCTGCTGCGGAGGCAGAATAATGATAGGAGGGTGGAAGGCAGCTGGTAGGATCCACCAAGCTGTGCCAGCCTGCCCTGCCCTGGTACGGCTTGGGTTGGAAATGGTTGGCCTGGGACGGGTTGGCTCAGGTCAGGGCAGCTGGACCCAGCACAGAGCATGTTGGGTTGGGTCAGCCTGGCATGATTTAGAATAGCGTGGCTTGAGTTGGCACAGCTTGGCTTAATACCAGGAACTGGTTGATCAGGAAACTCTCTTAAGTCTCAAATTGGAGTGTTAGGAAGCAGGCATTCTTTATTCTTGGCACCAGATGCACAAGGGGATCCTTCCACCTAATTGCACGTCCCTGGTACAAAAGATATTTCTTACGCAAAGGTTTTCCCGAGTAGTACATGCATGTTCAATGCTTCCCCCCAGATCATTAACATCGGGTTCTGCCTCCTTGCACATGTTCAGTCTTTTTGTGGTGGTGGTCCCGGGACCATCTGGATGAAGTCTGTACTCTTCCTCACTGTGTTTGCTGGTTGAACTCTGTATGGGAACTGTTAGGTCATGGCCTGAACCAGTGATTAAGCATCTGGTGAAGAGGCGTGGCTAGACCTGGGAGCACAGGTGCAAGCAATCCACCTGTGTGACTGGATCCACCTCTCCCTAACCTCATTTAAGGGCTAGCAGCTGAGCAGGAAATATCTCTATTGGAGATTGCTCCTCTCTGGAAGGTTCCAGTGAGCTCTTGCCTTCAAGATGGGGTAAGCTATTCTTCCATATTACCAGTCTTGTGATTAATACCTTTCATGGGTCCTCCTAAAACTAGTTAGAGGCAATTGTTACCTCTGCCTGATATGAAGTCAGCCTTCCTGCATGCTCACTTAGCTCCTTGCGTTGGTAATGCAATACTGGCTTTCACAAAATTAGCTGATTCAAGCAAAGTTTCCTTTTCTGCTTGGCCCAAGGAGTTCAGTATATCATTGTTATCTACTTGTTACAAGGGCAGAGATTCTTCCTGTTTTCTGAACAAGTGACTGGGCTATCCATCAATGAGCATTAACAAGTTTAACCCTGCAACTTATATCAGGCTCAGATTGGAGGTTGGCCAAGATTGACCTGGACCGAATCAGTTTGGCTTGGCTCAGCTCAGAACAGATGGGGTAAGGTCAGCCTAGTAGCATTCAGAATGGCTCAGCGTAGCACAACTTGGGTTGGCTCATGTTGGATCAGGTCAGACTGGCTTGGCACAGCATGGGTGAGAGTGGCTCAGTTCAAGACGGCATGGCTCAGACCAAGTTGGCCAGGGTCAGTTCAGCTTGGCTTGAAATGGACCTGGTCAGGTTAGCCTAGCACAATCCAGCAGAGCTCAGCCTGGCACAGTTCGGCACAACTTGGCTCGGCATAGCATGGATCAGCATGATTAATTCATAATTCATTCATGATTCATTGCTTGGTTCAGTGTGGCTGGGCATGGATTGGCCTAGCTTGGAACTGGTCAGTTCAGCTCAGCTCCAAAAAGATCAGGTAGGGTTGGCACAGCTCGGTACCGCATGGTTTGGCTCAGGTTGACCTGGGTTGGCCCAGATTGGGTCAGCCTGGGACAGTTTAGCTTGACTGGGCTTAGAATGGGTCAGGTGGAGTTGACCGAGCATGATTTGGCACGGCTCTACATGGCTCAGACTAGCATGGCAGGGTTCAAAATGACTTGGCTCAAGTTGCATGTTTGCCTAAGTCGGATTGGCCCAGGTTTGTTCAGATTGGATTGGCTTGAAACGGATCGGGTTGGTTTGACCATGAATGGCTTGGCTTAGCATAGCTCCAGCTAGCCTAGTGCAAGTGAGCAAAGCTCAGCACAGCACTTTGGTTGGCCTGGGATGTCTTATAAGGGCTTAACATGGTTTGGAATGGCTTTTTTTCCACTTCTGGTTTCATTTCTACTTCTGATTCCACTCCCGCATCCATTTCTGCTTCTGTTCCGTTTCCACTTCTGGTTATGTTACCATTTCTGTTTTTGCTTATACATCTGGTTCCAAATCCATTTCCAGTTTCACTTTTACTTAGAGTTCCACCTTCCACTTCTCATTATGCTTTTACTCCTGATTCCACATCCAGTTTCACTTCCACTGCCAGTTTTACTTTTAATTCCTGTTCTGGTTTTGGCCATGCTTTTACTTCTTGTTCCACTTCTGGTTTCACATCTACTTTCAGTGCCAGTTCCACTTTTACTTCCCTTTCTGGACACGAGCAGGGGCAATGTATGGGGCTGTGAGCACTACATGGATGGGGTTGTTATATAGGACTGGAGCAAATGTTACAGACTAACACTATACAGAAGGTTTTATATAAAGGCAGATGTTATTCAGATGTCCTCTTGTAGTCCTACGTGCCTCCCATATTTCTCACCCCTCTCTATAACACCACCCTGCGTAGTGTTCACCTCCCCCATATATTACCCCCTGTATTGTGCTTACCCCCACCTCCTCTAATGTTCCCTGTATAGAGCTTACATACCCCCATTAATCTCCCCATAGTACTTGCTCCCCATTATAATGCTCACCTATAAGGGGCAAGTGAGTGCTATATAACACCTTCTGCTTATAGCACTCTCCCACTCCCTGTAATGCTTCCCTGTATACTGCCCACCTCCTATATAACACTCTACAGTGTAGTTTTCACCCTTCCATAGCATGCCACCCTATAGTGCTTGTCCCCCTTGCAAATATAGTGCCCTCACATGCTTGCCCCCTTCCTATGTAACATGGCTCACAGTGTTGACCTCCCCTATATAACATCCCCCTGTGTAGTGCTTGTCCCCGCACATATAAAGCCCTTCTGTACTGTGCTTTCCCACACAATTTAACCTCCCACGTATATTGGTTGGCCCTCCATGTAATACCCTCCCATGTTGTGCTCACCACTCCCCTGTATTGCCTCCTCCTGCATAATGCCTTCCCATGGAGTACCCTACATATCTAAAACCACTCCATATTGCACTTGCCACCCACCCCCTATGTAAAGCTCTCTGTACAGTGCTTGCCACCCCACCTGTACAAAGCCCCCCCATTTAGTGCTCACTCCACCTGTATAATGCTCTGTCCTACCTATATAAAACCACCTCATATAGTGCTTGCCCCCATCCTATAGCAACTTCCTGTATAATTCCCTCCCTCCTCCCCATACAACACCCCCCACCATGTAATGACCCCAGATAGTGCTCATCCCCCCATATAGTTCTCTGCCCCAGTCCTGTAACATCCCCTGTTCATGCTCATTTATAAACCCCCCAAAGAGTCTTTGCCCCTCTCTCCTATATAATGCCCCTCATCTAACTCTTGTATTACCTTGCCCCCCCTATGTTACCTCCATACACAAGAACCATTTCTGAAGGAGCATGCTAGGAATGAAGATCCCCATTTTGCAGTCCTATACTGAACTGAAACACCAGCACAACTTTGCCGCCCTCCAAAAATATGTTCTTGTTGTTCCAAAGAAGTGTCACACTGATGTACGTCTGGCTGTAGTTGTTAGCATGTCAGACTATGTTTTAACCACATCCTATACGTAGACAGTGTCATGGCTGGCTATGTAAATAATCCTACATAATACACCCACCTACACTATAAAGCCTGTGCCTCTGTATGCTGCCCCCTCCGACTAGCACTCACCCCCTCTGTACAATGCCCTCTTCAATACATGACCCTCCATACAACAACTGCATGGCTCCACGTAATGCCCTATTGCATAACCTCAGTATAACAGGTGGCAATCAGGTGGAGCATTCCACAATCATAGTACTGTGGAGGTGCACATTGCACTGTCCAATAACGAACTAGGCAGCAAGCTCTGCTCCCAATGAGCTTTTGTTATTCCAATCCTATTTCACATCACTTTTTAAGTGACCATAATTTCTCTCTCTGCCAGACAGTGTTGTAACCGTGTCAGACACATACACAGTGTGTACTTCCATAAGTTATCCTCCATATAGTGCCCACTGTCCATGTGATTCACAGAATAGTATAACCCCCACATTTATACAGTGCCTGCCTTAGTGTAGTGCTGGTCCCCCTCTGATGTGCATCCCCAATGTAACACCCTTCTCCCTTTAACACCTCCCTATAACCACCATCCCTATAACACCTACCCAGAAATAACATCCCCAACCTAATGTCCACCCAGAGATGATAACAGCACAACAGGGAATAGCAAGTATGGAGCTAAATAGCATAGTTACAACAAAAGACTCAAAGATCTCAGGAAATAACTAATCAGTTAACACTGTGACCCTTGACTATTTAGTTAAATTAAAGCCAAACTGTTCTAAGTGCTAACGTGTTCTGGTCAGAGCTGTCATTATCTCAGCCCTTCAGCCACACATCGGGGACCCAGAGGGCAGTGGTGGGTTCACCCAGCGGCAGCTCCACATCGCACAGCCCTTCACTCTCTGACCCCACCAGTGGAATGGGAGGGAGAACTGGGGAAGAGCATGAAGTAGAACTTGTGGCTTGATCCCCACACTGTGGGATTTAACAAGGGAAAGGTGTCTGGGCACAGGAGTCCATAGGACACCGTGCCAGTAGGGTGTCTGGAGACCATCCCTGTGGAGCTGTGTTGTGGCAGTACGCTTAGGTCTGTCCCTGTTTCAAGTTGCCATAACAGGAGGAGATATCTCTCCAGTCTTCTACTCGCCACTCTGTCTCCCTGACATTTGGTATACAGCGCTTCTGACCAGAATGCAAAAAACTTAGAGAAACCCTTATAAGACAGCGTATGAAATTGGAACAGAGCTCGTATTTAGTCCTCAAGAGTAACGTAGAAAATGAATTTGTGCCTTAAGTGCAGAAGGCAGACACAGAGTTTTTAGGGAGGTGTTCCACAGAGCACACAAAGCAATGGCCTCAATGCTGAAACTAGCAGGTTTGCTACTGTAAAAGAAAAATACTGGAGATATTTGTGTTAAGCACCTTCCAGTGGCTCTATTATTCTTAGGCAGGGACAGGAGAAGAACAGGGAATCTATGCAGAGAAAGACTGCCCAGAGTTTAAAACAAATGGCCCTGTATCACTAGCTACAGACACCAGTTTGTGCAAGGATGGCTCTGCCCCTCAAAACTCTTCAATTTTCTTCCTTGCGATTCTGTCCTAGGAAAAGGCAGCTTGCTGGAGGCGGTGATCTGGTACAGCCTTGAACAGTACACTGCTCATGAACAAGAGTTAGCATACAGCTGACAGCAGTAACCCAGGTGGGGGCCCAGCGATAGTTCAGGTAGCTTCCTGGGGGCAGGGGGAAAGCATGTCAGCAGGAGCTGCTGTGGCCACAGCCACCACTTCACCCCAGGACCGCTGTTTGTCCCAGCCCCCCAGCAACAACTTCTGGCTATGAAGATTTAAAGAAGGGGATACGTTGCCTACAGACTTCCCCAGGACAACCAGAAAATATTTTTGAGAAGGTTCCTTTAAAAGCTCCCCACTCCCAGCCAGCAATAAGCACCCCTGGATGCCATTGCCAAACAATCTATAAGCAGGCTAAAGCTGTCATTGGCTGCTGTTGCTACACACCTACAGAGCGTGCTGCCATCACCTGCACTGCCCAGAGCTCTGTGGGCACCTACCTCCATCCCTTTCTCAAGCTGCATTTGATCTTATGGTTAGATTCAAAGCAAACAGCAAACTAAACCCTGCAAGGACTGTTGAGGAGTGAACAGGCAGAATTTTACTAAATCACACATGCTTTGGTGTGATTCATCTGGTTCCTTATCACAAATAGGCTATTCTGAGGAAAAATCAGCCCCTGTTCCTCAAGAGTAGTGCCCAGGGAAACCCAGAGGTATCCAGTGTTTGCCTGCAGCCTTCCTGCTGTAAGTTGAGCTTACTCCCAGCCCAGGTCTTCCTTCCCTTGGTTTCTTTCAGTGTTCAGAAAACGCAGCCAGGTGGTGCTGCTTCAGCATGGTATCTGAGCTGGCATGTATTCATTCTCCAGAGAGATGTATTGCTCACCAGCTAAGTTTTCTGCAAATGCTTGCACAAGGCAGTATCTCCCTAGAGAATCCTATGCAAGGTAGGAAGAATCTCCCCCACACTGTGAAAAGTATAGTTCTACCTCAATCCTTTTTTGCTACAGCCTGACACGTGCTGTTTGACATTTGACCTTTTGTCCTTGATCCTCTGACAGTTAGACCTCTGACCTTGATCCTCCATCTTTTGATCTTAGACCTTTGCCTGATTTACATTTTAAGCTCCTTACATGGACCTGGGTCTTTTGACCTTGGCACCATGACCTTTTGACATTTTGGCATTTGACCTTGACCTGGTGACCTTTGAATTCCACACCATTACTTTTGAGCCAGTGACCTTTGACCTTTCATCAGTTGACAGTGATCCTGGGATCTTTCGACCTTTAGCCTTGACCCCCATGAGCTTTCTTCCCTGCTGTGGAAGCAGTACAAGCCAATGAAAATGGAAGGTCACTGGAGAGTGTACGGATGAAAGGAAAAGTGATGCAATATGCCGCTTTCCTCTCAGCATAGAATCATAGAATGGTTGGTGTTGGAATGGACCTTTAAGACCACCTCGTTCCAACCCCTGCTATAGGCAGGGACCTCTAGACCAAGTTGCTCACAGCCCTATCCAGCCTGGCCTTTGAACACCTCCAGGGAGGGGCATCCACAGCCTCTGGGCAACCTGTGCCAGTGTCTCACCACTCACAGTAAAGGTTTTCTTCCTAATATCTAGTTTAAATCTACCCTCTTCCAGTTTAAAGTCATTTCCCCTCATCCTGTAGCTATGTGACCTTATAAAATTCCCTTCCCAGCTTTCCTATAGGCCTCTTCAGGCACTGAAAGGCCACTCTCTGGTCCCCCCAGAGCCTTCTCTTCTCCAGGCTGAAGAGCCCCAACTCTCTCAGCCTGTCCCAGTAGGGGAGGTGCTCCAGCCCTCATGTCTCAGAATAGATGTTAAACAGGAGCTTCCTCGCTTATTTTCCCCAGCGCCTCTTCACTAGTTTCTTTTTTAAGTGACATTCATTTTAGATGGTCTGGAAACTGCATGTGCACGTGGGGATCAGTGTGCGAAGGGCTTAAATGGGAGACTTGTGTGATGCAGGCTGTAGGGCAGCAGATGGGATCACCCAGGTCTCACATCCTGCGGCTTTGCATCCTATCAAGGCTACTCTATCTCCAGAATACATGGCACAGCTCTCCTCTTCCTTCCGTGGTCGCGGGGCGCGGTGCTGCTGCTGCTCCGGCACTGCCCGGTAGCAGCCCGCGCGGTGGCGCCGCAGCACCGCCGCTGCTCCCGTGGTGTGGGCTTGCAGCCTCCGTCCTCCTCCACTGCTGTGATTCTCCCTTGCAAACTCTCTCCAAAGCGTACTGTAACTGCAATATCATTTCTGGGATCGTTTGTTCTCCTCTCATGGCTTTATTAGGGTTCATATGTATGTTTGAACAGCTTGACTGTAAGGTTTATGAGATAGCGCATAAACAACTTGCACTAATCCTATTTTGCCCCCAGGTGAGCTCCAGCCGCAGAGATCACTTCCAGGTGACTGTGCACGACTCTCACCGTGATCATATCTGGATTGGTGCTGGTGGGGTCCAGCAGCCCGGGAAGGTGCGTGTGTTTGGGAGGGGGCTGGTTTCCATGTTCTTACCTGTGTGTGCAGTGTGCCTGGTGTGCAGCAGCTGTGGAGTAAAGGGGAGGGTCATTGCTGCTCTTGGATAGTGGTATCCAGAAAGGGACTTCTCCTCAGTCAAAATATCCAGTTGCATTTTGGTGGGCTGTCAGCCCTGTGGGACCTCCTACGAGTAGAACTCCCCCACTGAGCCTGCAGGTAGCTGACACACCCAGCAGTGACCCCATCACAACCCCACCATGATAACTTCATACCCTCCCCAGAGCCCACCTGCCCAATGGCACCAGCTCACGTATGGGAATGTGACCAGAGTCATTTCAAAGCGCAAAGGTTGCAGAGAAAACCGAGGTGAGACAGTGCCCTGCCAGCTACAGGGGGGGCTTTGCTCTCACTGTCTCAGCAGTGCAGAGGTGGCTGCACTGAAGTGAGGACCCCAGCAGGCCTCTGCTGCCCCATGGGAAAAAACCTCATCTAAATTCAGGCCTGGTAGAGTTTCTCTGGGCTACATAAAGAGAATGTGTTTCATTCCAGCTGTACAGCAATAGAATATATTTAACTTAAAAAAAAAAAAAAAAAAAAAAAAAAAAAAAGGGAGAGTGAGAGAGAAAAAATCCACAGTATCAAAATACAGCACATCACAACCAAACAGTTGGCAAGATCAGTGGGCGCACAAGCCCTCCTCCGTGACCGCAGGGGTCTGGTCGGGCACCAGCACAGAAACAGAATGCAGGCTGAATGTCAGGGCACCAGCACCAACTCCATATAGGGAGCAGATGATGCACGCAGGCATCAGTTCCCTCCTCACTAGGGCAGAAGCATACCAAGAGAGTGCTGCTGCCCTCTGGATGAGTGCAGGGAGAGGTCACAATTACAGATGGTGGGGAAAAAGGATGGCTGGTAAGTGGTAAGGGCTCCTGCTGGGCTCCTTGCACTTATCCCAGCTCATCTGGTGCCACAGTCACTTCAGGTGGTATGCAGGCGGACTGGAAATGCTGAGTTCCAGGTAGGAAAATCAATCCCAAAACTGCCTGAAAGTGAGTTGTGTGCACAAACACAGAGAAACCTCAGCTGGGAACCACAGGGATGCATCGCCACTGAGCACCTGGGAGAAGCCTCCACTTTAGGCTGGAAGGAACATTAGGTCTGTCTGCATTTATGGCTCTTCTTGTGCCATTCTGAGTGCCAATGAAGTGTTGATGTTGACATGTAGAAGGTGTTGTTCAGACTGAATAGCTCAAAAAAGAAGTGTACTTATGGGACAAAGTCCTGTGCAGTGCCCCTGTGGTGCTGTGCGGTGGTAGGGCGAGAGGAGGCTCTGCTGGCTGAGCGTGTGCGTGGGTTATCCCAAAAAGGTGAGAATGCAACACCAGGATGGAACAAAGCTGCCCCTGAAGAGTACTGGTGCTGTGAGTCTTCATGTGTGGGTTTCCTGGAGGCGGAGCTCTGCGTAACACCTCCCGCAGCACAGAGGCTGTGCCAAGGAGCAGTGTCCAGCAAAAGGTCTTTAGTGAAATGTGTGGCAGCTGATGCACATGGGAAGGAACATGCAGCTTTCTTGGGATTTGGGCAGGACAGCGAGCATTTTCCATGGCCCTTTTTCTGTGATAAGTACAGAACCAACAACACCAACAAATTCATCAACATTTCCAAGCTCTCCCCATTGCAGTGCTTCAGCTGATCCAGCGTGAAGCTACACGATGACTCACCACAAATTCAGGAAAGTATTTGCTTTGGTCTCTACCTGGCAGTGCTTCCCGACAAGCAGTAAAGCAGCGTTTCAGCCTGGCTGAAACTGTTTCATTGCAGCCCTTTTTGAAAAACCTGGTTTTCGCAATCAGGAAAGAGCAGCAGAAAATAGTTTGTTGCTGGCTGATGGTGGCGAAGCAGTCGCAGTCTTCATAAGTTACTATTGCTCTTTAGCTGTAACACGTGCACCTAAAGCATTTATACTCACAAAGCAAAGGATGATATGGAGCCAGCTCAGTGCCACGCGTCTAAGTCCAGGTTGGCAGCTGGATTGTGTGCAGGGATCAGCAAGAAGCGGCCACAGCCTTCTGGTGTTTGCTGCACCGTAACTGTGAAGGGAGGCAGTGGGGGAGGCAGAGGGGAGTATTCTGGTGGAAGCATCAGCTGATGTGAGCTGAAGCATCAGCCGGTGAGGAGGGGGCCGGGGCTTTGCGCCTGCAGGCACGAGTGAGACCTTCCGGATGCAACGTGCACCTGCAGCAGGAGAGGAATGAAGGTGCTGGGTGATTCTTCTGGCCCTAAAAAAATAATGAAAAGCACTGCTTAGGAAAGAAAGCTTCAGAGCAGCATTTATACCTGTGCTTTCATTGTGTTGCTTTTCTCGCCAGTGTGTGAGCTGTGGTTCTCGCCCCTGTGCAGGTGGGGATTTTACAGCTCTACCCCATAAACGCCTTTTCTCCTTCGGTAAGATCTGCCCATCCCTGTGCTGAAGGGAACTGCAGGATAGGGGCCATGTCCCAGGGAGATGTGAACTCAGGCTTCAGCACAGTCTGAGCCCTGCTGCTGTTCCAGCTGGGCTGCAGTGTGTGGGGTGAAGGAAGCACGGGAGCCTTGGGACACACAGCATATCAGTGGCAGAGCTCAGGATCCTCCAGCCCTCAGCTTGTTCCTCCTGGACCATGCAACTGCTCCTGGGCTCCTGCAGCGCTCCCGAAAAGAGCAGTTTTTACTGCAGCAGAGGAGTGGCCACTGAATATTCATATCCTTCTGCAAATGAATTCATCCTCATGGGCACTGAAACACGTTGTTCCTGGATGATACTTGGCTGCTTTCTTGCTGCCCCTGTTTCAAACTTTGGGAAGGGCTTCTGCACCTTAAGAGCTTATCTGGCTGTTTTATAATACCAGGGTGATCCTGAGGAACTCATCTCTTGGCTTTAGAGCAGACTGCTCCCAGATGGTTTCTTTCCTAGCGCAACCCACAGTTCATTCATTCGTTTGGCATGGATTCCCCAAGCACTACTGCTGTGCACAGCGTCGAGGTGGGACAGCTGTGCTGCCTTTACTCCTAAGCATACCCAGGCCCAGATAAACAAGAAGCAGCAGTTTGCACCTGTCTGCCCAACAGACCACTTCACTGCTGCCTACAGGTGGAGAGGCTTACTGTGAATAGCCGGACCTGTGGAATATCAGTTTACATTTAACCTGAAGGCTCTTTCTTAAGTCCATTTTCTCCTTGTTTGTACCTTATCCTCTTGCTAATCACATGCCTGAAGAGCCATAGGCTGCAGACCACAGGCACCACAGGATGTGTGATCCCCATGCCCCAGGCACTCACCTCGGGTAGCAGAGCAGAGCTGCGGTCAGCCGGTACCGTGGGTTGCACTGCAGGGATCCATTTCCAAAGCAAGGAGATGCTGCCAGCACATCCCTTCCAGGGGAAGGGGAGGAAAAGCCTTTGCAGCAGGAGCTTTTGGCAGCTTGGGGTGCCCTGCCTGCTGCTAGCAGGAGCCTCCCGGGGCTGGTGGGGGCAGGTGCTTGCATGGTGCCAGTGGATCAAAGGAGGGGATGGCCCAACTCAGTTCAGCAGTACAACACGATTTACAGGGAGCACATTTCTCAAGACATTCACAATGATAAAGCTTCGCTGAGCATCATAAATACACAGCAGAGTAGGCTGGGCTGAGCCCTTTGTTGCCACAAAGCAGTCAAGAATGGCTTCTTGGAGGGGAAAAATTGTACAACTTGTTTGCTTTTACAGACTGTACACATATCTATTAATAGCTCCTTGGCATTTGATGTTCACAGCTGGTTTTCTTTAACAGCGAGCGAAACAAGAGGCAAAATAGCTCTGGCCACTTCCTGCTGGGACAGCAGAGAGTGCAGCAACTCCCACCCCTTTGGTGCCACTGCCTGACTGGGTGCCACCTTGCCCAGGGGCCTCCCTCCTCTTGGCACCCTCCTCTTCCTCCTCCTTGGCTGCCCATCGCTGGCTTGCTGGGGCCAGTCCCAAGGTGCGGTGCGCTCGCCCCATCTCTGCTGCTCAGTCAGTGCAAGTCTCCCTCGGGTGCTCGGTACCGCCGCTCCGCTGGACAGGCAGGTGGACCGGGGGCAGGCACAAAACAAAAGGAAGAAGAGAGACAAAGGGTAATGAGAAGGTCCGTGGCCCACAGCTGCCCAAGGAAATTGCTCGCCGTGTTTCTCTGAGCATACTTGTCCCAGCCACTACAGCTGCTGTGGGATTCCCTGCTCCTTGGAGCCTGTGAGGAGGGGGGGAAGGGAACATGGTTAGTGCCAGTCCCTAAGGATGACCCTCGGTGTGGGCCTGCAGCCGGCTGTACCAGGAGCCTGGGGTACCCCTGTGAGGAGACCTGGGGCTGCCACCTCCCTGCTGCCATGCAGGGAGATGGCGTGCTGCCCCTTTCACCACGGGCACAGCCATCTGAGCACACAGCCCTGCAGATGCTGGCGGCAGGCACAGTGCCTGTCTTTGCTTCTGTGAGGGGTTCCAGAGCGCTGTGGGTACCTGTGGCTACACTGTAAGTAACCTCAGTCCTTCACAGGCTCTCACTGCCTCATTACCCATTTGCTTTGCTTCAGGCCAGAGGAATGAGGTGCTTTGGTCAGGGCACAGCAGCAGCGGGGAAAATTGAGCTTTTCAGTAACAAATTCGCCATGGCTCCTTGGGGCCACACAGCTTGTTGTTTGTGCAGCCTTGCCTTTAATAAGGTATGATAGAACTCCTTTCAGGCTTGCCTCTTGGTTTGCAACTGGCTGGAAGCCAACTGCAATGGCAGAGCTTTTATCTCTCTTTACATGACCAGAGTAAGCCAAATGAGCTCTCCTATGCTAAATTTACGTATTAAAACACTTATGTGTCTTATGAAATAGTTTATAGGGGAAAACAGCTACTGCACTCGTGATGTAACAATTGGTATTTTGTGCAAAGTAGTGCTCTGTTAGTGTGCCTGTGCAGCGATACAGTTGAGGCACAGTTTGGTAAAGCAGACAGCTCCAAGATCAGCATCTGGGCCCTGAATCAATAACTTAACCATGTTTACTTGAAATCACGCTTCTGTAAATCATTACCAACTAGTGTTTAGAGGCAAAAGGCAACCAATCCACACACAGACTGTTACCAATGACCTCCCTGGGACTGTGTCCCTGCTCAGGGTTCTCTGAAACCAGAGCAGTGTGCTCCGGGGGTGTCCTCAGGGCATCAGGAAACATTTTGACCTGGTTTTGTCTTACAGCCATAGCAATACACTGACACCTTCCACCCAACACGTTGGTGAGCTGTTGCTGGTTCTCCAATGAGAACTCAGGCATCCTCTGCTGTGGGAGCACTGGGATTTGTGGGCACCCTGCTCTCAGGCTGGGGATGCTGGCTGCAGGCTGGAGGCAATGTCCTTCCTGCGCCCCCACATCCACTGGGACAGCCACAGGACAGATAGAGACAGGCAGACAGACACACAGACACTCAGACACAGCTGGACATCAGCTGGGCAGCACCTGCCCCAGCCAGCCCTGAACTCCTCCTCCCAGACAGGTGCCTGCTGCTTGCTGGGATCTGCCCTGTGGTTCAAGGCTGAGGAGGAGGAACAGAAACAAACTTACCTTGTGAAACTTTGATGGTGAACAAAAGGAGGCAAAGGAACATGAAAGAAAGAGAGAGGGAGAAATGTAACTGTAGACAATATATCCAAAACACACGAAGAACCAGAAAAGAATGGATAAATCAGGGCTATGGAGTGAACAGAGAACATCTGCTCTACAACCGAACATTCAGACCAGGGCTAAACCTCTTCAAGGTTCTATTTATCTGAGATCTTTGTGTTTGAATTGGATTGTTTTTGTTTCGGGTTCTTGTTTAGAGAGCATAGGGGAATCCTCCTGTGTTTTTGAGGTTCCTGTCCCTAAGCTGAACTCCTCCAAGGCCAAGAGGTGACATTGCTTCTCCTCAGTGGCACTGCCATTGCGTGGGCTGGATAGAAAAGGAACGGCCTAAAAGATGGCATATGCCATGCACTGTTTGTAGTCCTACAGCCAGGAAAACTACACCTGATGGATTCTCTCCAGGCTGGCTGCTAAGTTTGCTCATACCCACAGGCAGCATGTGAGTGCTATGTATCTTGGACTGGCTGGGTACTGCTGACTAGGGCTGGACCTAGTATTCATCAGCTATAGCAAGAACATACTCCACCACAGCAGCATCTGGTAGAAGAGCACAACAAACGTTATTTTACCTACCTACCTTGGGCACAGTCTGGGGAAAAGTTCTATTTAGATTTAAAAAAAATAATAATGGATCTAAGTAAGCAGTTTGCCCTCAGAATTTGCTCCATCTCAAAGAGGGTTACCAGCCATTTGGGGATGCTCTGCTCTTCTGAGTCTCTCAAACACTTTCCATTCTCTTTCCTTACAAGAGCAACTGCAGAACCTACCCTGGGATGGGCCCTGTATGGAGAAGATGAGCCTTGGTGACAGCCAAAGTCTCTGGGAGGCAAACATACAGTGCAGTGACCATGCAATCATCTGGTGCTTATGGCAAGGTCTAAACAACGCAATTAGCAAAGGACTGATGAGTGGGCAGTATGAGCACAGGTAATTTCTTGCTACTGGTTGTCAGTGAGTCTTTGAGAGGCCAAGGGTTGCTGTAGCAGGAGTCCCCATCCTCTGAAGCCGCAGGTGACAGTGGCTTCACTCAGTCATGGGCACAGCCACACACGCCTAACTGAGAGGACAGAAGTTGAGTGAGGGCATCCTTCAAAGGCCACACTTGGCTTCTGGGCTGTGTTCATCAGAGGTGCAACAATGCCTGGACAAATACTCCCTTATTTCTGTCTCCCGAGCCAGAGAGGGCACAGTGCTGCAGTTGCCCATGGGATGTCTGTGGCTTACTGCAGGGAGGTGAGTCCAGCTTATTACTTTTTTGCAAAAGAATTAGAGGCTTCTTTTCCATTTACCTTTACCTTCAGGTAGCAGGTAAATCAAAGAGCTCTTCCCAAAGCCACGCATCTGGTAATGTTTTTGACGCCATTTCTTCAGTTTGTCAGGATCCCACTTGAACCCTGACCCTGTTCTTGTTGTACCTGCTGCTTGCTCACACCATCATCCAGTCCTGGATGAAAATACCGAGAAGAACTAGTTTCAGGAGGGGCCTTACAAAACATCTCTCTTTGTAGCTTCAATTTCAGAATGAATTGAAGAAAAACATATTCAGAGAACTGCTCTCAAATCTTTCACACAGACCACGTCTCCTGGCCTGCTTGGAAGAGTGCTGTGTGACACCATGTCTGTGTCTGAAAGTCAAGATGTATGTCTGATCATCTTCTCAATTCACAAAATGAATTCCTCTGCCACAGAAGGGAATGAGGCCAGTTTGACACAGCTTGTTCTTGACAAAACCAGGCTGGCTCTCGCTTTATTTCTTTTTATTTCCTAAATGCATGCAAGTCATCCATTTGATTACTTGTTCCAGGAACTGAAGTGCACCTGATTGACTTATAATTCCTCTCATTTTCCCCCTCATTAAAGACAGACAGCATGACATTATCCTCAGGGCTTCCCTCTTGGACCAGGCTCTGGCAGGGCTCCTCTCTCAGTGGCTGAGAATGAAGGAGCCTTAGGAAGGGGAGAACTGCAACCAGCCTCCCTAGCTGCTGCCCAGTGCTCTGCCAACCAGCAACACAAGCATGCTTTGCAGCACTGGTTCTGCCTGGAGCCTGTCAAAAAGGAACTGATCCCTCACTGCATGGAAATCCAGAGCAAAAGCCCTCCAGCACATTTGTCTGGGATATCACATGCTTAGATTGTCCTTTAGCCCACCAAAATCTTGCTACCTGAATGTATGGCACCGTCACAGGGATGCACGGGCTCAGCCATTTAAGGGTGATGAAGAGTAGAGGTGGGCATTGCTTCAGTATCTTTTAATTTCTCCTCAGCCAAATGCAGACTCAAGTTTCAACAGCTTACAGTTTTATCCTAGTGCAGAACCAATCACAATTTCTCCTTTTAAGCAAACCAAACCCAACCAAAGCAAACTACTTTGCATAGCAGTTTTTTTAGATGAAATGTCTTATTTCTTGCACTTGAAACCTTGTTTCATTTTTTCATGACTGTGTTTTGGTGGGGTTTGTTTTTGCTTTGTTTTGTTTCAACATGAAAACAAAGACAAAAAAACCCAAACCATTTCACTTCATCTCTGGCATGCTGTTTGATTCAAGTGAGCACAACTGATCACTTCTGTTTTCTGCTTTGACTGAAAAACTATGTTTTCTTTTATCCTTCATTAACCAAGAGCTGCTTTACATATCCATGATTTCCTCTGTATTGTAAAGAAGCTTAAAACCTAACTATTTAACAAGGCAGCAAGAAACTGCTGAGGGCTGCAACTTGTTGGGTTATATAGAGCTGGTTATCATGAAGCACATAGGTTCCACTTGCCCTTCTCTTCTAACAGAGGGAGATGGATGAAGCTGTAATTTTTTCCCTGGCAATCAACCTGGAAAATCAGGTGGAGCCTCCTCAAAGCCAGCTCCCTGCTCAGCTTACCTGTGTCTGTGCCATACACAAGCAGGACTATGGAGAAAGGTAAGTCACAGTTTTAGCTGCAGCTCTTCATCTGAACAGGTGCTTGCCACTGCAAAACTGGTTTTGCTGGCAGTGCCCCATGTGCTGAGGATGTCCAACAGAGCAATAGCACCGGTGTGTGTAGGTATGAACACTTAATGACCTGATTACACACAAATTGGACAGGTTCTTAGAGCCATTCCACAGAAAAGGACTCATTCACATTTTATCCTCAGCAGTAGCTCAGGTTACCCCTGACACACAGGTGCATCTGAGATGAAATCTGGAAGCTGGTGTGCAGGGGAAAGCAAAGTGTAGTGCTGCCTGTGTCCTGAGGAAAGCCTTTTGTTTCACTGGCATTCAAGTTTTTAACAACCAACATTTGCTCTGTGTGGGGATCGCCTTGAATTCAGCCTGCAAACTGAGGCTGGCTCAGAAAGCAGCAGATGGTTTGGTAAGTGGGTTTAACCCATGGGTTTGGCAGCTAGAGATGCGCCTGGTCTCCTGCTGTCCTTTCAATTTCACTCATTTCATTGTTTTGCAGAGCCTGGGAGTTTCCTGAGATCTCCTTTCCTCCTCCAACAGAGGTCAGCAGAGATGACCACGTGGAGCCCTTTCAAACAAAATGGCAAAAGCTGCTGCTAAGATATTCTCCTTCAGAAGCAGCTACTTTTATTCTCTGCTGTGTGAAAGAAAATGATCCTCCATTTCACATCAGTGAAAGTCTTTGGCAGGTAAAGTGACAGAGTTTGGGCTCTAGAGTGGTAATATGTGGTTGACCAGCTGGATGACCTAACTTCAATGAAAGACTCTTCTTCCCCCAGACTAATGTTTCGGATCCTTAAAGGGTGTAGGAGAATTCCTTCCAGGAATAGCTCAGCAGTCCAGTTCAGCCTAAGAACTTGATGAAACATAAAAAAAAAAAAAAGCCCTTGGATAAATGTATCTGGGGAAGATGGAAGGTCCTAGAGCATCCCCAGGTCTTTTCTGACAGACTGACATCATGGGAGAAGTGCAGCTGGGGCTGTGAGGGAAAAAGGGCTTTCCTGTTCAAAGCCATTCTCCAATGCAACCAGGGAGGAAGGGCTCCAGGCAACAGAGTTTGCAGTGCTGAGGTCCTCACCCCTTCCTGCACTTCTAATGTTTTAGAAAGGAACAGAAGATTCTAAGCTGCGTCCCTAACCACTCCCACAAGTTTCTAATCAGTTTGCAGAGCCCATCCTGTGGCTCTTGCACCCTACACAGCTGTGTGGGGGCTGCAGGGGCATTAGTTGTGTCCCAGCAACATAAGGCAGATGGAGTGGATATTGCACTGTACTTACTTGCAAGAATGACCATGTCCATTCCCCAGAATATACTCATAATCCAGCCGACCATCACAATTGCTGTCAGGATCTGGATGAGCGCAGCAGCGATGTTCAGCCAGAAGACACAGCATATGTGCCTGTCGGGGAGGTCAGTCCGGGCTCCACACAGCACAGTGAAAGCTGATACAAATGTTCCTATGGAGAAAGCATCCAGAAAACATAGTGAAGCCACAGATTCATGCCAGATTTCTTCCTCTAAACCTGCTTTTCAGAGCGTCTTGCTCCTATTGCTGTACTGGATCTGCAAATGCTATACAGGAGGACAAATGGAGGCACATATTTTCTCCACAGAAGCTTTAAAAGGGAAATTTCTACCCATACTTACAGCACTACTGGCTGTACAAAGCAGTACATCTCCAACATATGTCCATGAAAACTCACTCTGAGGTATTCTCCTGAATACCTGAGGTATTCTCCAGCTGCACTGCAGCTCAGCATAATGCTCCCCTGGGTCACAAACTGATATCTGGGAGTGTTTTAACAGGGTAGGAAAAGCTAAAACGATGTTCAGCACTGAGCCAGGCTCACCTGGTGCTGCAGACCCACTGGAGCCAAACTTCCAAAACTTCCACACACCCTCAAGATTTCCTAAAACAATTCAAACGAACAATCTTATCCATGTATGAAAGTAAAAGTTGGGGAGAAGGAGAACACATCAGAAATTACAAAGATTTTCCCTGCATTTAGCCCATTGGATGAGCCTGAGCATTTATTTGCAGCTCATGTTCTGTTTCCATGAATAGCTGCGAGTACAGTTTGGGGAGGCCTCATAGTACCCACAGTCAACCTGCGGCAACACACAGCATCTGTAAAGAACAGAAGAAACTGCTACTGACGCCTATAGTGTATGAGCTGCTGGTCAGGAGATTGCATTACCTAATCTAAGTATACATTTCAACACTTCTTATCATTATACATTTTCTTTCTATTTTTTTAGCTCTAAATACTGCATTGCCAAGGTAGGTACAAAGGTGTGGTGTGATTTGTGCTGGATAATCCAGATCTCTGAAAGTTTCTTTGGTGAATGTTCAGAATTACAAACCCTGCAGAACAACATCCAGTGGTTTCTAAGAACTTGCCCTTTTCTCTTTGCAAGAGCAGGAGCATGTGAACAACCTCTGAGATGTGAATGAGTGAGCTCATCTTTGATGTACACCGATGTCTTACTGAACTTTTGGAGGGAGGAGTGAGTCACTTGGCTTGGCTGCAAGTGGCAGGAAACACTCAGTTTGCATCCATCCTGCAGACTGCAGCAGCCAGACAGAGCAGGAGGTTCTGCTTAGGAGCAAAACGACACTGTCCTGCCCTGCCCGGATGGTGGGACAGATGCTCTCTGCTGCTGCTGTCTTCTCTTACTCAGTGGGTCACAAGGAAAACAGGAATTAACATGCTAGGAAAGCTGCCCACAGCCTATTTTTAATCTCACCATCTTCTGCAGCCTTCAGCTCCAGCACACTCCTAACACCCAGCTCCCCAAACCCACACGCCTTCTTGCCACCGGCCTCTCATCCTCCCACCCGCTCTGTGCTGCAGCCAGCACGCAGCAGCCATGCTGCAGCATTGCAGCGGGGCGCAGTGGGAGGCAGCCTTGTGGCCCAGCACTGCTGGGCTGGGAAGAAGAAAAGGAGGAATGGCTTTAATCCCAAAGGGTGTTACATCAGCCTCCCTGCTACTCGCTGAGAGAGAGGTTTGTTGTTTGCTTGCTGGCTTTGGCACCTTCCATGTGGGATCTGAGTGACATTGCTTAGTGGACATGGTGGACTAAGTTGACTTGATGCTCTTTACCAACCTTAATGATTCTATGATGATTATTCCAGATCTCTGCCCTGCTTTCCCCACCTTATTTTCTACCATAGCTTCTTCAAACTAGAAGGAGGACTGGAATATTCCCCAGCGCATTCAAAACAGTTCTCTGCAGAGTTACACTGTAGCACAATCTGGGATTAAATAGGGCAGGATTAAGGCAGGGTCAGGAACTGGGTGTTCACGTTTTCCCATCAGGACACTAAATCTTGCCAAATGGCAATGCACTTCTGTCTTTAAAATGGAAATGAAAATCCTTCTCTCTCACCTTCCCTTTGCTCTTCCAAGATGTGTTACAAAAAAAAGGTTGTAAATGAGCAATAACTCTTAAGAAACAGCTTCAATTCCTTCCAGTGAAGCTTTTAATATTTTTACATCATTAGAGTGAGGTGCTGAATTAGCTGATGAGTCCCTTACATACAGCAGTGACTAAGCTAATAATATCCAATCCCATTCCAAAGGGAAGAAAGCAAACAAGGCAGCTGAGCGTCTGTGTCTGGAGGGAGAACTGGTACAGAAACTGGGGTTTTCTCAGGAGCCTTTGCCTCTGGATTCCCATTCAGACCTCTTTCCTGCTCATGGGAGCCAATGCATTTTCTTTACTAGTTATGATTAATTAACATTTGGGAGGTGGTTGGCATTTTTAAATCATGAATTGAGACAAGCCAGAAGATGTAAAAAGGAAGCAGTCTTCTTCTAGTCAACATAGTTTCTCTCTGAGGAAAAGCATTTTATCTATGTTGCACCAAAGCTGGAGAAAGTGCGCTTCTCTAGCCTCAGCTTCACTTCAAAACGTGAGGCAGAAGGAAGTCTTAAACATATTTCCCCTCCAGAAACTCTCTTGGCTCCACATTTCCAAATATGGAAGAGTTTGCAACTGGAAGCACATTCTTGAAGAGGAGGAAGAGAAGCTGCATCTGCTGATACTATGTAACCAACACCAGTTAGGGCACCCTGCCTTTACCTCCCTATCCCAGCTGAGGGGTACCCACAGCCTGTAGCCTAAAAACTTAGTAAGAAAACTGCAACTGGGATTATGTTGGCCAATTAAACAAGCTATCCAAAAAGATCTCAGGCTGTGAATGTAACAAGTGAACACTAACTGCTAAGGCTGCAAGCAAATGAAAACTAAAAGTCTCTACAGCCGTGCCAGCATAACATGAGATAAGTAAGTTATATGAAGCATTTCTTCTATCTACCCAACAGAAAATAGCCCAAACCCAGTGCAATCTGGCATTACTCTAAACCATGTGCTTTCTCTATTTAGCTCTGAGTAGGAGCTGACTGCACTAGCAGACATGGTTTGCTTTGTTCCATGGGTGGGAAACAACAGGATAACTCAGAAACTGAGGCTGTGGGTAGGCTGGAGTTAGGGCCAGGGCTGAACAGAGACACCCAGCGCATTCAGAGCTTTTTTTTTTTTTTTCTTTTTCTGTATCAGGGAAAATTCACAATGAGGACAATACACCCTGTGAATATCTGCACCAGCAGGAGAAGGCAGAAGACCCATGAATTGCTTGATTTCTGGGTCTTATCCTGAGTAGTAAGTGAATCACGCATTAATACAACCCCTGTAAGGACAGAGAGGGAGAAAGGACATCAGGTGCCACATAGCAAGTCTGTTAACTTAGCTAAATGGCATCAAAGCTCATTGCAAGCACTTAGATGAGACAAACAGCTTGCCTGGCACTAGCAGTCTGCAAGTGCACATGGCTGGGCTGCTGCAGGGATATCAGAGGGAAGTGGGCTTCGGTTCTGAAGCAGCTGTAGACACCACGAAGAAGGGAAAGACAAATGAGGGTAGCACACACAGCTGCTGCTAGTCCAGCTCGCTACCCCACAAAAGCATGAAGGTTGGAGCTTGGGAGGGGTTGAGGAAATACCTTTTCCTTTCCCCTTAAGCTTGGGAGTCGTATAAGATCATCTCTTGTATTACTGTGAGGAAATGGTGGTAAGCAGCTCTTTTTCTTGCTTCCTAAAGGGAACAAACAACCCATTTTTTGTCTGAGGATCTGGAGAAAGGCTCTAGAATGTGTGCAGCTGCTAGTAAGCATAAGCACGGAGGGAGAACAGGGAGAGGAATGGCATCTGAGGTGTCTGTGGGAACAACGAAGGCTGCAGGATCGATGGTGGGAGATGTAATTAATGAGTGTGTCTTTTGTGGGGGAGGAGAGATCTGTATTGTGCCAGGGGAGTGCTCTGTGTGGGGACACGTCTAATGTGCCTTTGAAATTTTTAAGTAAAATGATTATTAGCTGTCATTAAACAATGTTGGCAGGTGTATGAGGCAGACATTGTGGATTTGCTGAAAAAGAGATATGCTGGTTCTTGCTTGGGTAAGCCAGAAAAATAGCACAAAATGGGTAATAAGTTTTGCAGTTTCCTTGGTGTTACAGTGACTTTATTATCTACTGTTTGAGACATATGAGGGTCCTGAGTGGCCTGAAGTCACTTTATACTCCAGTTTGTAAGGAACTGTTTCAGTTGGGGAGGCCTCCCATTATTGGTGGCACCAATTAAAATCCTCATCTGTAACTCTCTGGATTATGATGAGGGAAAGAGAGCTACTAAAAGTTGCAGCTGTCTGTATAGAAAAGACTGCTCAAGCCGATGTGCCCGTGGCCTTCTCAGCACTAAGTGACCTGGGAGTACTGATGCATTTCTGTTGCCACTATGGTCTGGTGTTAGTGCTCAGCCCAGGGCACAGAGATCACCATGTACGCAGCAATTTTTCTCCTATTAGTGGGTGCTGGGTGGGCTTCTTTTGATGTCTAAAGAAAGTAGAGGTGGTGAGGCTGCAGCATCAACAAAATGTGGGTGTTGCCTGCAAGAGGACATGTAAACTGAGTGTCTGTGGTATTCAATAAGTCCTCCCCCTTGCAATTCATTTCAGCCTTGGAATTAATCTAAGGGTCAATTAAACTATCCTGTTTTCTTCTAGAATTAAAGGTATTTTAGCCCAATACTTTAAAAGCAAGCCTGCATACAGTGAAAAGAGGCTAGGACAGATGGGTAGCTTTCCAGTTGGAGAGGGAAGAAGAGTGGAACCCATGGACTGCTTAAAAGAATAGCAGGTTTGCTTGGTCCTAGTCGTCACCTTTTAGAACTGAAAATCCCAATCCCAAAATTCACTGCCAAGCATAATGAACTATGAGTAAGTAATGCTGTGGCTACGAGCTGTCATGGGGGAAATCAATGGCCTGCAGACACCTGATGGCAAAGTGGCCCATGGCAAATGCCAGCTGTCATGGGCAGCACTGCATGCAGAACCCAGGCAAGGAAACCAGGAGTGGTAGAGTAGGAGAGTGAGAAGAGGAAAGAGTGGAGGCAGGCAAATGTGACAGAGCCTAGATGTTGCCATGGAGAGCAGCTCATGAATTTTCCTCTGTGGCCTGCTATTAAAAATGTATTGCTAAGCTCCTGTTAGCATGTTTTTTTCCCCTCCTTCTATATAGGAAGGACACTTGAAGAGAATTCTGACTGTACAGTCCTTCTGGACTCACTGCGGACAGAAGTATACAGTAACTTGACAAGTGAAAGCTGGTGTTTGTAGTTCTTGTCTCCACAGGGTTTGTTGTGGCTCCGTCTGCATAAGGTAAGCTTGATGAAGGGTTTGCTTTCTGGTATCCCTAACTATATGAAAAATGCCCAGCACACCCCAAAAGTTGTATGTTCATGACTGATTACAACTGCTTCACAATGTTGCAATGCCAGCTCGTGCTCTGTGCCTGCATATTAGAAGGTTTGTGTCATGTGGTCTGAATAGACTTGACAGTATTTATGTAGCATCTACAGCAGCAGACAGCCCACACGCGTGTAAGATAGCTCTGCTTTTGTATCAAAAATGAGAGTTTTTTCTCATTTTTAATCTTTTGCAAAAAAATAAAACTCTGCCTTTTCAGTAGAGCTAACAGAAACTTTGAAACAGGCTGAAATCAACTTCCATCAGTGGCTTTCCTGTTTGTTTTCTTTAATTCTGCAGCTCTGCTACATTCTCAACACTTAAAAACAGCTATCCTAAACAGTGAGATTTTTCAAACTCCTGTATTATCATATTGTTTAGTTCTGTTGGCTTAATGCTTTAAATTAAGCCTGTGCTTTGGATACTTGAAACTGGAGCATTTCTACTGAACTGTGCTGCTGGGCCCTGCTGCGTAATGCTCAGCAGCAGAGCACACCTCAGGCTCCTGCCAGAACTCTGCTGTTGAGCTGTGTGTGCAAGCTGTACTAGCCCAGCTATCAAACTAACTTCCTCACTTTGATAAAATAAAGTGGTCTCGGAACTGCCACTTCTATTTTGAATAGCACATTATAATAGTTTCATCCACTGGAGAGAATTTGATTCCCAAAAGGAAAGAGGAGGTGAGGAATTGTTATCAAGAATTATAGGGGTTAGGAGGGACTTCTGGAGATCATCTGGTCTACCTCCCTGCTACAGAAGGCTCCCTAGAGCAGGCTGAACAGGAAAGTGTTGTGGTGGGTATTGAATGCCTCCAAAGAAGGAGACTCCCCCACCTCTCTGGGCAGCCTGTTGCAGTGCTCAGTCACTCTCACAGTAAAGTGGTGTTCATATGGAACTTCCTGTGTTGCAGTTTGTGCCCACTGCTCCTTGTTCTGTTGCTGCATACCATTGAAAAGAGCCTGGCCCCAACCACTTGACTTCCTCCTATTAGATGTTTATAAGCATTGATAAGATCCCCTCTCAGCCTTCTCCAGGCTGAACAGCCCCAGGTCTCTCAGCCTTTCCTCATTCAGGAGATGCTCCAGGCCCCCATTATCTCTGTGGCCCACCACTAGACTCCCTCTTGAAGTTCCCCATGTTTCTTGAACTGAGGATCCCAGAACTGGACACAGCGCACCAGATGTGGCCTCACCAGGGCAGAGTAGAGGGGGAGGATCACCTCCCTTGTCCTGTTGGCCACTCTCTTTGTAATGCATCCCACTGGCCTTCTTGGCCACTGGGGCACACTGCTGGCTCATGGCTGCCCTGCTGTACACCAGGAAACCCAGGCTTCATCTGCAGATCTCCTCTCCAGCAGGTCAACCCCCAGAGTACTGTGCAGAAACGTACGAAATGAGAAACATGTAACAAGCAATACCTACCAGCCACGTTCACACAAAATATAATTGCTTAAGATAAGCTCTCTCCCACCATCTCCCCATCACAAGTATAATCCTTTGTCATACTTCTAAGATAATGTACTGCAAGGAGAAATTCTTTGTCACTCTTAACTGATGCCCAGATCAACTCCAGGAACATAAATCTGTCACTCATTCCCATCTTCTTCCCAGTGTAGTGCTAGCAGCACCTTGCTACCAGTTGTCTTCATTTCCTACCATGTCTGGCTCTGGTATGGGACACTTGAGAACCCCTGGTTGCCCAAATAGCACCATAGCTGTTGGGTACACCTGTGCTGCTGGTTGTGGTGGTGCAAAGAGATGCTCTGCTGGATATAAGCAGGTTGTAATGCAGGCACAGCCAGCAATTTAGCAACAGCAGGTTGAGCCTCATATACAAGATTTTGGTTTGTTTCTTATTCACAGTTAGACAGGCTTGGTGAAAGCTAATGCAGATCTCCAGTACTGCTCTGCATTTTGAGGCATGCATTTGCAGGCAACAGGCTGTCTGCACATTACAGACAGGGAGGTCATGTCAGTTATTCTCCTGCCAGGGAAGGAAACTGATATGAAAAGGACTGAGACAATGCAGCCTTGCTTCTGCATGATGCTCGATTTTTTTATTTTGCTAATGGAATTAGAAGAGAACTTTCTTCAATTTGCATCCTTATTAAGTATACCAGTATTGAGAGGAATAACACAGTTGGCTTCCAATTATAACAATAAACATTCAGGAGAACAAAAGGCATGACCAACTTTTATGGCACAGGGCTCTTTGCTATGAGCTCTTCTGCCTTAAGTGGATGCAGTCATGCTGTTCTGTAACTTCAGTGAGCAGCTCTATTCTGTGGTAACAGCTATTCTCAGTTTTGTTTTTTTTTTCCTGCTGCCATGTAGAATTTCTTGTATTCGTGCCATTCACTGTTAAGCTGGTTGCTTATTCCACTCTGCACTCCCTTCTCTCCCCCCCCAGCCATGCAGGAACATCAGCTTGTGCTTGACCATGTCTCCCCCATGCACCCCCCACTGCACCCACCCACTGTAGGAGCTCAGGATCCAAGTGCCAGAAGAAGCAAGGAGATGGAAGCAACCTTTCACTAAAATCTCTAATTTTAAAGATTATGATCTTAATTCACAATTCTCAATCACCTCTAGAAATCAGTTTTCAGTTTTCTTGATGTACAGCCAAAAACCAAACAAACCTTGAGCCATTCAGTTTATTGCTATTGATATCAAAATAGCTTGGATGTGTCTTTTCATCCAAATGTTACCAGCCTGGAACCTTCAAAAGAAGATTCTCTGGAGACAGCCCCTCCTCATTTCAGAGTGGCCCTGAAAGCTGTAAGGAAAGCTTTTTGCTTTTCTCATACTTTCAGTTCCCAAAGAGTCCTGAAAATAAAAGCTGTCTAACAGTGAAAAATAACAAGGAAAATGCAGTGATTTCACAAGAACTCTGAGAAAGGCTCTCACCAATAAGCTGAAGTTCATTCTTAATTGTCTATACCAGGGAAAGCTCTGTCTTGTCAGGTGCAGAGCAGGAGTCAGGCGTCTGTGACAATGAAGTCTCAACTTCTAGCATAAGGGTTCAAACTGGCACTCTTTTACTGCACAAAGACAGATCAGACACTCGCTTGTTTTCCTACCTCTGCCTTTATGCAGTTTAAGTGCCAGTAATGCCCATCTCAGGGTGCTCTAATTTAACAGGAGAAGAGCAATAGTCTAAGAGCAGTGTAAAGGTCCATCTGTCCTGTCTGTCTGCACTGAATCAAGCATCCACAGTTCAAAGCTAGTCTATACTCATGTTGCTTCCCCCTGTGCTTTTCGGATAACTGCCTTGCAGCTAATTGAGCCCCTTGAAGCTACCTAACAGCAATTGCTCTGCTTGTGGAAGAACACATTAACTACTGCCAAGATGTACTGAGCAGTGAGTCTCGTCTTGCTGCAATACCCTGGAGTCCTTAACTGTGAAGACAAATCATGTTAATTAGGGACTACTAAGACATAAGACAGAATTAATCTTGTTAGAAAGCTAGATGGGGAAATAGAGCAATTAGAGGTTTTGCTACAGAACAAGATAGCTGAAATGGAGGTGTAATAAACTGCACCAGCCTCCAAAATCATGGCAAAGTAGAAGCTATCTTTTAAGCAGCAGAAGAATGTAGAACACAAACATGACGCAGGTGTTTGGATGCATGCAGTGATGACCAGAGACAGACACATTTATATAGAAAACTCAGCGCATGCATTTCGTGAGCTGAAGTGTCTCAAGTGGAGACTTAAAGATGACATGGTAGAGTTGCACTCTATAGCCTGGAGGGGTGGTTTTGCTCCCAGGAGTCTGAGATATGATTTGGGATACCAGAATTCAGTCCTAGCTTTGTTTACTCAGTCCTGCTCAAATTTACTACCACTTGCCAACCAGTTCTGAACCTGTAGTTTTATTCCTGTGGTAGCATAATTAGGATGTTAATTTTACCACTTTCAATTGTTTCTTAACACATTACCAAAAAGGAACTTCCAAACTTTTTGAGGCTTTTTTACTTTGAATAAGTAAGATGATGTGATAAAGGAGCATCTGTTTAATTTCTGTTTTATCTGTCCTCCCCATTTCAGTTCTCATACTTAGGAACCAAAGTAAGACTATTTTCCTAGCAGCCATCTCAAACTATCTTGATTTCTGTAGGGGAACAGTTTCTTTCTCCAGAGTCATATCCTCTTGCCACCACAAAACTAACAGCTCTTGAACATAAGACACTTAATGACTTTCAATTTATTCTGGAGGTGCTATTCTCGTTCTTAAACATCAGATGCAATTATTCCCATAGCAATTGATATCCCCAAGGAGAAAGCATAAGTTGCTAATTATGCCAAAACAGGTGGATGTTAAGTACATAACTCCAGCCCTTCAGTGTTGCCCTCTGGGTGCATGTGTGCTCATATCTAACAGCTTCTGAGGGGAGCTTCCTTTGTTCTAAGTTGAATAGCACTTCATATCAAAGTGTGCTATTGCTTTAATCGGAATATTTAAAAGGAATATTGATTCGGATAAAATCATTTCTGCAGTATCTAGCTACTCTTTTGTCTGAAAGGAAAGCTAATGGGACGAACATTGCTTAGCTGAGCAGGCCAGAAAAGCAGATAAGCATCAGGTCCTGTTTGTGAGCTGAATTCTCTGCAAACAGCCCATGTCCCTCTGACAGTCAAGCTGCCTCCAGTGTGGCATGGATATACAACTTGCAGGACTTTGCATGGAGACTTTTCTAAGGATGTCCCTCAAACAAAACAATTCACCTGAATATGCTCCCTGGGTAACATCATCTCTAGGAATTCTTGTATTCCCAGCTTGAGGAATTGGCAACTGATTTACTCTGATTTAAGTTATAGGACAGATTTATTTTCCCCTTACAAACTAACTTCCGATATTAACCATCCAGCTACAGGTAGTTGTTATATAAAAATGCATACACTTTTTCAAAATATAGCAATGATCTGAGTTTCAAGCATCTCAATGTAGCAAGTAATTATCCTGAGTGAAATAGGAAAGTACTGCCTCTTATATAATAAATCAAGGATATCATTGTTCAGAGGTTAGAGAAGACTTGCATGGAGTGGAATATACTGAGGTTAAGTGTTATATGAAGAGAAACTGGAAACTATCATAGCTTTATCTGTCTTTTATTCACTTTTTCTAATTCTCATGTTGAATAGCTTACAATAAGGCTAGACACAGCAGTAAAATGATTCAACTCTCCTGTGTAAGACTGTTAGAAACGCTTAAGTAAAAGCTAAAGGATGCATCTAAGATGAGATTCAAACTTTAAAATGTCCTTTCTTATCTTATTGAAAAACTATCAGACTGGGGTCAAGGGAACAATCTTGATAACCAGGACGGATGTTGCAGCATCAGACTTCACAAACTAAACAAAGATTATGCTCTTCTACTCTTACACCTTCCAGTTTGACAAATTGTAAATAGCTACAGTTCTTATCCATTTTCCCACAGTGGATTCTAAAACAGAGGCTGCTTTTATAAGAATTGTGGAATCATAGAAAATCCTTAGTTAGAAGGGACCCACAAAGGTTGTGCAGTCCAACTTGTGGCTCCGCACAGCATCACACCCCAAATTGAAACCCTATGTCTGAGCATGTTGTCCAGATGCTCCTTGAACTCCAGCACTAGGGCCACACCCAGTGCCCTTTGTTGAAGAACCTTTTCCTAACCCTTCCCTGACACAGCTCTATGCCATTCAATTGGGTCACTTTAAGGCCTGCAGAGGAAAGGGAATTCCTATTTGCTACTTCTATGTTAGCCAGGGCCAGTACCTCACTGTGGCAGGCAGTGTATGAACCTCAAAATATTCTCCTTGTTCTAAAGAAAAGGATCTCTGAGTACAGAGGGAAAAATTCGTGAAGGGGCAGGTTCAGCTGAGGGACCATCCATCTAGCCTTCATTCATTCCTCTGTTGCTGTACTCCTACTGTGCAAAAAAAAAAAGAAAATCTACTTTGGGCCCATTGCCACAGAGTTACATTGGGATTAATTTGGCTCATTGGGTCTAACCTGACCTTGGCAGCAATTCAAAAGTGCAAACACCAGAAATGTTGTTCCTTTAGTTAACAGTAACAGGCCGTGGAAACCATTGTCTGCTGTTCTCTGTGAAGCCAATGAATCAAATCCGTATGTGGACTTGAAAAGGGCTACCACAAACATGAATCCATGCAATTTGAGAAAAATTAGGAATTTGGTCGCATATGCATGCAACACCATACATGTACAAAATGTCAAATCCATCTCCTTTCCAAACGTTTTGACTTTGTGATGTACTGGAACAGCTCTGCTCTGCGGGGTGGCCCAGAGGTTGTATAGCTGTAAGAGCAGTCTTCCAGATCCAGTAACTTTGTGGCTTCTAGGAGCTGATAGTGATTGGAGCCTTCTGTCCCCTTGGCTGAAGCCATGGCCATTAAGGTCTGCAGTGAATCTCGATAATTGTCAGGACCTCAGTTCCACCTGCAGAGTTGCTGGCTCTTGGCTGCTCTGGAGTCCATTAAGAGCTCTTTGCTCTTCAACATCTTGTCAACTGTCCTCTCTCCTACCAAGTCATTACCTTTCTTTTCCTGCCTTACAGAGGCACAGACTGGGCCCCTGCCATTCTTTTCCCGTTGTTTTGTTCTCCCTCCAAACCAAGCATTCTTGAAACTTCATCCACACGCAGGCCTTTAAAGTGCTGTCTCTGTCTCTATGACAGTGACTCAAACTCCTACACCTTTGTAGGATACTTCCTTCCCTTTCTTTCTGCTATCTCTACTTGTGCATTCTCTTGTCTGAGCTGAACGATGACAAAGTCCGACTCCATTTCTCTGCATGGTGAATGTGTTTCACCAGAGACACCACCAACAAACTTTCCATCAATCAGGCTTGCAAGTGAAGAGGAAAGGAAGAGAATTTTGTACTTAACTCCTCCCTTACCTTTTCCTCAGCATTAGGTCACCCCAAATACTATTCCTTTTTCTCAAACATTGACAAGTTCAATCTTTCTCTTTCCTTGTGTTTGCTTCAGTCACTATGGCCTAGAGTCCAGTCACAGTTCTTTCACATACCTTATCAAATGCATTCCATTTCAACACTTAATTTCAGAGCTGATGAACGTATGTTGCTATTATCATGTATATATCCTGCAACGTAGAGCCCTACCCCTGAACCAGGGATCTGTTTAGGTTTCTGTTTGACGTGAGGTAATCTTTTGTAACAATTTACTTCTGCAGTTAATATGTCCCCATCTGTCTTAGGAATTTACAAAGGCTAAATCCATTCATTGTGGTGTGATTTATTTAAGACTAATGAGTAGGCCAGGTTTCTTTTCTTTTGCATGTAGATAGCTGCATTTCTAACCACTGATCCCACAGAAGGATATATATTCTCCCTCACAAAGTCAATGAATGGTAGCTCAAAGACCACTGCTGGTGAACACAGCAGGGAGTCCATGCTTCTCCCTTTTCCCCCTGTTACAGTCAGAAAGATCAGCACAGTGGAAAGGCAATATAGGAGTGGAATGGCACAGGGACAAACAGGAAAAGAATGCTCGCCCGTCTCTGAGGATCCAGGCTTGCAGGGAAAAACTCCACAAGGGAGGGAACTCCAACCAGAGATCCTTCCCCAATGGCAGTCAGCCCTTAAATGAGGTCTAAGAGAAGTGCAGCCAGGCTGCGCACCTTCCAGTCACACAGCTGAATTGCCTTCATTTGTGCTCCCAGGGCTGACCAGTCTTTTCCCCACGTGATCAATCAGTAGTTCAGGCCATGACTCAACAGCTCCCATACATCCCCAAGGTCTTCCTCCACCTTAAAACATGGGGTATTATGTGCTTTCTGAAAGAGTGAACCACAGATACTGTTATCTCTCACTATTCTCTTCCTACCTATAATTCTTTACTCTTTTATGCTAATCCCCATGGGATCCTTAAGTGTATTTCTACTCTCATTATAGCTTCCTGCACTTAAGCATTAAAAACCCCATGTTTCTAGCTAAAGTAAATCACTTTTCTTCAGTTTTGAGAGCATTTAATTTTGGTTTTTTTTTACAAAAAAGACTTCTAATACAGTATCGTAGAAAAGCGACAGTCTGACATTAGAGTTATTCTGCCATCGTCTATTGTGCCTGCAATGGAAAAATAAGCAAGTATTTTTAGCTAACTATGGTACACAGAACAATTTGATAGCAGAAACCTGCTATTGTCATTCAAAGGAACATTTGGTCAACCAGATGCAGTTATGAAAAAATCACCTCAGATTTTACAATGAGTATTTTCTAGACAAAAATGTCTGTTTCACATGAAATCCAGAGATTTCAGTGCATTGGGACCATATCACAAAGCAACAGCATCTTACTAAATGTTCTGGAGAGAGATTGGACAGGACCATCAATGCTTGAGGCTACCAGAGCTACCCACAGTGAACTGCCCAACTCTGTCAAACCCCGGAGTGATTAGGACAGTGTGATAATCTAACCAGAAGGCCCTATTATGGGATCTCAAGTCCATAATTATTACACTGTGTTCTACAAATGGAATGCTATCCTATGGCAGCAAATTGGTACCAATGACAGTGGAGGAGAAAGAAAGCTTAGGGACAGGAATTGTGGATCAAACTTCTTACATTAATAAGAGGTTCCTAAAGTAATGCAGATCACCTTATTTCTCACCCCAAATCTACTTGTCATAATGAAAATGAATTTCTGCGTACAATGAAAGCATTGTGTGCTTGAGACTCAGCTTGAGCTGAGCAAAATGAGAACTATGGGTGGGCCTGGGATGTAGGCAGAGCACACTAGCTGATATGCATGATTCATGAAGGATCATTAAGTACAGCATGAGCTCCCATGGCTGTTCCTACTGTATTTCCCTACAAGAAACTGGAGGCCCAGGACTCTTCAGAAATCTTTGTATTAGCCTTTGCAACTTGCTGTGTCAGCTATTGCACAAGATGCTCAGATCACTCTGCCCTTTCCAGGAAGAGCACCAAAACCTGTCTCTTTCTGCAGAAGTACAATAAGTACTGTTGCTTGAGCTCCCCATTAAATATGCAACTAGAGAAAACCAGGCAAATGTGAACTGTCATCAGAATTGTGTTTTATTTGTTGGTGGAGTATTTGGGAAATTGAATAATGTAGTCTGTGGCAAAGTTCTATGTGCAAAGTCCACTAGACCTCCCATTCCTTATCCAAGAGATGGTATGGCTGGCAGCAGGATGTTTCAAGCTAATGCATATACTAAGAGCTATAGGTTATGTGGAACTAGGTCTTTTTACCCATCTGAAAGAAAGTGAGACTAGATTTGGGGTGAGTTGAGAATGGAAAGAGGATTTAACAGTTAGATAATGTGACCAACTCCCACCACTACTAATTGAATTAATACTGATCAAAGTACACATGGAAGAAAGGTCAATGAAGGCTAATACAGTATAGGGATGTCATTCTAATTTGCGGGTTAGAAAGTCAGAGTGTCATAAGGAAGAATGGTATATCAGAAGAATACGTGCTGAAACATTGGCTACCTGTACAAAGCAGAATCTGCCTAGTGCTGTGGGGAAGTGGAGAAGTTCAATCTACTCATTGCAGGCTGAATGGCAAACGATTCAAGAGCAGCAGAGCTGGTACCGTGCACATGAACCATATATTTCTAGATCTAGGATTAAGGCAATACAAGTCTACTAGAAAAGTGCTTTTTATTTTTCAGTTAGTGAAGATTAACAGCTTAGCCAAACTGCTCGGCAAGAAGAGAACATGAACATAGTTCTTATCCTTCTCAGATTTCTGACTCCAAAAAACTTATCCTTCAATATTTTTTAGCATATGCAAATAACTGCATATATTTTTTCTACTTACTCTGTTTTGAACATACTGTCAGTTCTCTCCTAAGATGCATACTGAGCAACAGCAGCACTTCATCTAGATCTTTTTTATCACAGCATTTTGTCACTATTAATGATAACCTAGCATGAGGCAATGTAATTATGTACGCTATCATCTTCCTCCTTCTGAAGAATGAAAGAAAGGAGGCAGAGAAGCTAAAGTGTGGACTTTTGAAGAATTTTAGGCACCTAATTCCCATTGAATTCAAGGAATCCCAGCCCAAATCATGCCTGGGTCATGTCTAAAGCCATAGCGAAAGGGTTGTCAAGTACTTGTTCAAATTCTGAATCTCTTAGTTCAGTCTCACTGCCCTCCAAGGCTCTTTGCATCAGTGAAAGTAAAACACAGACTAGGATTATGAATCTATTCATTTCTGAAAATAAGGTTGTACCAGAAAATGAGGGTACTGCAGAGTGTTTAAGGTAGTCATGTTTGTCTGGAAAATGTCTTTCCTGTGCTGTCATAATTAGTGTTTCTGTTTAAACAGCACTGGTTTGTTTTGTTGGGTGGTTGGTTTGTTGTTTGCTTTTTTACTGAGGAGAACAGAACTGGTCTAATGGTGTATTATCAAATGCTTACATGGTGCAACTACACAAGAAAGAAAAAAAATGGTCTAAAGAAAATCAGCTGCCAGGCAGTCACTTTCTTTTTAATATAGGTTGTAAGTCCATATCAGAGTCAGCAGAAGGGAGCATGCATCTGTGCCACAGCAAATCAAGTGCAAAGTCTTACTGAAGCTTATGTAAGCTTAAATTTAGCTTAGTTTAACCATAGTTTTCCACTATGCACTTTCTAGATGTTTTCTTCTGCTGCCTCTGTTGTGAGGTAGTGTAATCTCACTGCCTTAATCAAGCTTCTGATGGAGTGGTTCAGTGCTCCAGAAGTCAGAAGAAGAGTGAGATGGGAAACCTCCATCAGCCGTTGTAGCCAGAGATCACTGCCAGGCATTGTCTTGGTTGGCTGGGGTGAAGTGAGCTGAGGCAAGAGGAGGAGAGGCAGTTGGCAGTTACAGATACTCATTTGCCAGCCCTATTATTAAATAGAGTAGCTCTCAACACTATGCATAAAGAACATGCAAACATCTCTCCCCTGCCTTCTGTACCACAAACAGTGCATGGAGGAAAGAACCCTGAACATTCAGCACATGCTTCAAGAAAGGGATGTAAGTATCACCGTGAGCAGTGAGTGCATTGAGAACACTTGCTCCAGGTGTTCTATAGTCAACAAAGTTAATATGGCTGTAGGCTGTACTAAAGAAAAGATGCTATGTAAGAGGCTATAATAGCATTACAGAAATCAGGGACATGCTGTGATTCACTGGCTTTCATTCATCTTCCGCCACAGGACAGGAGGAGAAAATAAGATAAAAAAGCTTGTGGGTCAAAATAAGGACAGGGAGATCACTTACCAATTACTGTCATAGGCAAAACAGACTTGACTCCAGGAAAATTAATTTATTGCCAATTAAAGCAGGTCTGGATAGAGAGAAACAAAGACATTAAAACATCCTTCCCCCCTTTTTCACCCCAAGTACAATTTCACTTCTCCATCCCTGATCCTTCTACTTCCTGACTGCAGTGAGCAGTTTAGAGAAGTGGCTGAATGAGGAATGGGAGGAAAGCGTAGTTAGTTCACAGCAGTTTCTCTGTCACTTTTTCCTCAACACACTTTTCCCCTGGTCAGTGTTAATCATTCGATGGGGCTGCAGTCCATAAGGCTGCAGTCCCTGCCGGGATTAACTGCTCCTGCATTGGCTTTTGTCATGGTTTTATGATTTTTGGTTATCAGTATTCCACATCATAACATCATGTAGTGCACTGGGAGTTAAAGTGTTCTGGGTACTTATCCCTGAAGAAAAGAAGAACTACATTCCCCAGAAGACTGTTCGCTGTGCTGTTATCATTCTGCTCAGGGGGAACAGATATAAGGCCTTGGTAGGTCATCTGACTGGCTCTTTTTCGTCAGTCTCTCTCTCCCTGCTGCTCAACCGGACTACGCATCTCACCCCAGCGTTATGGTGAGGCCTACGCAGCTTTCAGACAATCTCTCTCTCTCATTATATTTGATTTATTAGCTTCAATTCTAATTATATTGTATTATAGTGTGTTATCTTGCATTCTGATACTATATTTAGTAAATTAGTTTGTTTCTCCTCAAATCGTTACCACTGTTTCTAATTATTTTGGGGTCTCCTGTTTCCCTTTTCCAGAGGCGTGGATTTTGCGAAATCCCTCAGTCCCGCTAGTCACGGAACCGGGCAGAACCAGCCCATAAACTGTCGACAGCTCTTCATGCCGGTCTCTCTGACCTCTCACAGAGGCTCCCCACTGCTGAAACCTTGCCACCAAGACCCAATAAGCATATTCAGAAAGAGCTAGTAGAGTTACAGGGAAGGGCAATAAGAAGAATAAGAGGACTCATGAGAAAGATAAGAGGTCTAAGTTTCAGAAATATAGAAATGTATTGAGACATGATAGCTGTTCATGCATTAAGAAACAGCCCGGAGATCAGAATTATTTGAGTTCTTTAATGACAAGAGGAGATCTGGGAAGATACGTGGGAAATGTATGATGTGTTTTGAAATGATTAAAGCAAATGTCTTGCTTTGCAAACCACCTAATGGGTAGCTTTCATTTAACTTCAGATATCTGCAAGGCATGTGTCTCTCTCAGCCAGTTATTTTTAGCTCCCTTTTAGTCAAAAATAAAAAAATGACAGAGGACCCCAGAAAGTGTGATTCACTTAACCTGCTTCAGAGCAATAATGAGTCACATGCTGATAGTGCCTAATTCCTTCTCACAGATCGTAACAGCAACCAACTCAGAGTACAGGTAGATGGATCCCATCTAATATGTCCAATGAAAAGAACACTTACCAGTAAGTTATTTTGAATAAATAATACTAATAAACATTATTTCTTGATTTGGTATATTGGCTAGCTAATCAACTCCCTTAGGAGCCGCTGCTACAGGCAAGTTATTGCATTCAACTTTGTCCGTTACAGCTCTCCCTCTGAAAATCTAGTACTGGACAGAGCAGAGCAAGGAGTGAGTTTGGCAGGACTCCTCTGCATTCAGTGTGGAGAACAGGCATGCTGTTATGGACACAGAAGGAAGAGAAGACTTAACTATATTTTTATGGTACTCCTGTAATACTAATGAAAATATATTTAAATGTTATTTTTATGATTCTTCCATGTGGAGAAAGAAAAGACAAGTTCTTTGTTCTGATCATTATGGTTTGTCAAAATGATCTTGATCATTGTCTGAAGGCTTTGCAATGCTGATAAAATGCTTGTTTTGTTTTGTTTTGTTTTTTGCAGTAACAGGAAGGCATCCCTTAAATTTGTTGTTAGCTCCTTTCATATTACCTTTCTCCTTGAGGGTATCGTTTTACAACATGACAATGTTTGCATGGCTCACATGAGCACTGTTGCTAAGAAACAAGTTCCAACTGTGTATTTAAGACTTTGCCTTTAAACATACAACTCAAGGAAGTATTTTTCTTTTCATTACAATGTATTGTATGTTTCTATCAAGACTTCTGTGATCCAACTCTTGGGGTTACATCTCTATTACAATCCACTAGGATAAGACCTGTTCTTTTCCCATTGTCTGTGCAGTGCCACAGTGACCTACACAACTGTATAGGTAACAAGTCTGTTTTACAATTGTACATTTTAAGGCCACAGTAAGAGTTATTCTACACTGTGATGTAAACAAGAGGGGATACAATGGAGCTGAGCTACTGCAAATATCTGTTAGCACTATACTACAATGCACAGTACAAATTATCAAAGAATGGCAAATCCAGAGCACATCGGTGCTACAAAGCAAACTGACTTATTTGAGCTGTTGATTTTCATGCTGTGCTGGCTTTTGCTTTGTGGTGTTATGTTGTTGGATTTTTTTTTTTTTTTTTTTTTATGTAGTAACTAAAACATGCTGAAGTTCTTCTCATGGACAAGATCTGTACTTCACAAGCATAACGCAGATCACAGGACCATGTGAAGGAGTGACCAGTTCCTAGGAACTACAAACTGCCTCATCCATCCTTCCTATTGATTACATTTTCACTAATGCATGGCACAGACATCTTGCTTCTTGAGGAGGTCCAAGAGTGATTAGAGGTAGCTTACAAAAAACAGTTTCCTGGGAAGAGATTAAAGGAAAAAAGTATGGCTGTGTCATCTGAGGCACAGAACTGCAAGAACTCGTGTAGATCTCTTGCCAGTTCTAACATCATCTTCATTCTGGAAGTTATTTTCCCAGACCTCTCCATTCAGACCACAAACAGCCTAAGCGTGACATGTCTCCCTTCATATTTCTGTGACATAAGAGGCCTTGAGTGTAGTCTGCACTTTACAGCATTACTGAAGTAATAATGCACTGAAAGCTTGCTCAGCTGCTGACTTGGTACTTCTTACTCCCATTCATAGCGGTCTTCTCAAAAAAAGACTTAATCACACTGGAATAAGGTCTCATGTCAGGTATTATTCCTTCTACAAAATATACTAAAGAACATTTATTAGCATATCATGAAGTGTCACAAATATTTAAAACCACACCAGTAAGGGAGAAATCAGAATATGTCTCGTGATGCAACAGCCTCAGATTTTTAGCTTTGTTTATTGGCTATTTTGGGACATACAATTCTCAATGGCTTTCTCATTTATTACTCCAAACTAGGACGAATCTTGTCTGTTTTTAAGAACATGAAAGCTCAGTCCCACAAATTCTCTTCAAAATAATATTTATTCACAGTGGCAACCTCAATAGGTGAACTCATGTTAGTGCTTACCTTTGAGCCTAGTTCTCTTGGTACTTTTAAGGTACCATGACACCATGGACTTGTCTCATAAATGTTACAAAAAAGCAAAAATGGTGAACAAATGTGAGGCAGTGTTTCTAGAGGCTCAGCTCCATATTGCTCTGCACACTGTGGAATCAGGGTTTTGACAAGTGAATTTGTTTTGAAACGGGAATATTTTGTACCTGTTTTGTATTGGCTCAGGTGACTGTTGCACTACACAGTGTGACCTGGAGCCCTCAGAGAAATTACAAAGAGGACATCTCTGAGCTCTGTCTTGGCACATGCTGATTAAATAAGCAGTGAAAGAATGTATAGTGATAGAGTGGAACACACGTGCACACAGGCCAGATTTTCAGTAAAGCCAGGGCTACCAGAATCTATCTACCACAAAGAAGAAAAATCTTTTCTTCCTAGTGTCAATAATACTGTGCATTTATTCATTGTGGCTTCAGTAGGACTCGCTGTGTAGCTTCCAAGCAACAGTGGTTCCTGGGAACCGACACTTGATCTAAATTCCATTCCTGGCTCCACCACAGATTTCTTCTATCAACTGCACACATCACAACGAGATATGTCCCATTTCTTACAATATTGCCTTGAATCTACCATTCAAATTGGCTCCATTCGATCTTCCATTTTGATGGAAATGTGGATTTGCCTCTTGGCACAATTTTGACTAAGGAGTTATTTGTGTTCAGATGTGTTGGTGACACAGAATAGTTGATGTCTACACACAGAGTTCCCCCCCTTTCTTCCATCCACACTCACGGCTTGCCTCAAGCTCTGCCTTACACTTGAGCTGCTATCTAGGTCTTTGCAGAGGGGATGTAAAAGAACACTAGCCTTCTACCACAAATATAATGTAAGGGGGTTAGCACTCAAGGCACAAAGACCAGGTTAATGTGTGCAGCTGAACAGTGTAAATAAGATGAAAGTTTGGTCACCTCATGGAGTCACGTGCAAAGGACAGATATAATTTAACAGTCCAGTTCAGAAATGGCAAGAAATAAATAGTCTAATTGTATCAAAACCAACCTGCCTATTGTTTCAAGGGATTACTTGCTAAGCAGATGAGTGTAACTGGGTTTAGAAGCAGCACCCTCATCTGCTAGGAGGTGTCCCTTCCCACAGCAGTTGCGTAATGATCTAGATGATCTTAAAGGCCTCTTCCAATCCAAACCATTCTGTTTCTATGACTTTATGGGCCATTTAACACCGCAATTTCTGTGGTGCCAAGTTGTCATCTTTCCCCAGCACAGCATATCACATACAATGCTGAATATTCACACATACTAAAATCATGTTTATGGAAATTAAATCGTCATGGCAACAGAAAAGGTCTCACAAGTATTTTAAAAATAGAGAATTAACAAAACACATTTATAAAATCTAAGATCCATTATTTTATGAATGCACTTAAAAAATGTGCAATAAATGGTTTTCTACCTACATAAGGACAAAATCATTTAAAACAAAGATTTCACTTCATGATGTCGGTATATGTAATTGATACGTGCATACCTATAAATACATATTTTAAACTAAAAGAGTAAAGGTCTGTTTCATCTGGACAGTGTTATACTAATGTGATCATCAGGCTTATTATATCTCAAGTACATAATTTTCATATTTTATGATTCATACTTTGAAAAATGAGTCAATTTTTCAACATAGTAAGCTTGTAACCATGGTACATTATAGCACAGTTTATTAATTTCCATTAAAAAAACTCAGTTCTTCAGTGGCTTATAATACTTACCTACTTACTTTTTAAAGTCACATACTTATTTGACTGATTTTTTTTTCCAGTTCTGAAGAAGAATTTCACCATTTAGGTTTCTCATTCTATAGAATCTAGCCTGTTATAACTTTTACAAAGCAATTATCCACAGACTCAAGCTGACAGAATTTGTAAGCGTTGCGTGGATATTCATCAATACTTGTATCATGCTGAAAGATCAGCCTAAATAAATGACAAGCTGCTGAGATGCTGTGGTATGTTCAAATTCATGTTCCTAAAGATGGCAGACTTAGTCCCCTACACAGTGCCTTGTATAAACATTAGTGAAGTTAGAAATGCAGTACAGGTTACATCTCTGCAGTGAACATAAACTTGTTCACTAATTGTGTTCCCAGAGTCCCTCTACTGACCATATTCACTCTGCCCTCTAGCAAGATTTGACCGTTATCCATTCTGGGCATATTCTTTAGGTATGCTTATAAAAGGAATTTTTAATTTAAGTTAGCATACTACCAATTAACTTTCATCAAACATCTCGTATTCACTACTTTGGATATTTCTTGATCACAGACTTGAATGCATAAGTGTCTGTGGTTTTGTCTAGTCTACTTGAGTCATGAATTAGTTGGCAATATATCCACTTCTTTAATTTAAAATCTCAGTATAATATTGCTGTCCTCCAGTGTTTAAAAGTCATGAATCAGATTCTTCAATATTGAGATTGAAAAACATATAACTTATTCTTTCTTCTGCCCTTTCTCCCTCTTTTTTTCTTGAGAAAGCATCATATCCTCGAATCCTGCTCCAAAGCCACAAAAGTTAGTTACATTTTTTCTCTTCTTTAAAGAATAGTTTCTAAACTAACCAAGAGCCTTAGGGGACAGGGTTCCAAGGAAACACTAAATATTGTGACAGTCAGGACTGCACTGTTAGGCCTTTTGAGTGACTGTCAAGTAGTTAGAGAGAAACTAAGAGTTTGGTTTCTAACTCTCTTGGAATGGAAAAACTGAGCTTTGCACTTTCTATATAATAAAGATGATTATGTTGCTGGAGGAAGTACTATTAAAACCTCTGAGCAAAAAGACTGAGAGAAAAAGTGTGAAAATCAGTACTTCAAGTCAAAATTTCAATTTCCACCTACTTAATTCCCTTGATTCTATACACTATGAAACCTAGGAAGCTTATAACTTTATAACAGAAATCAGCAGTAAGGTCAAATTTTCTCTAGAGATTTTCTTCAAGTTCTCACAATATTTTCATTTTGTGGTTCCTAGTTAACATAAATACTCAAAAGCCTTGAAGATAGGAGGGGAAAAAAAGAAGGAAGAGGGATTGAATCCTTCACTTAATGTGAAAGTTCCCAAAGTTCAGCAAAACCAGGGTAACATGGGTTTGATGTGGCTGGAGTCTCTTGAGAAGCTTGGTCAATGCAGATTTTTCATTGACATGAGAGTCTGAGTCCATGTGATGTCCTGGGTCTGACTTCTGTTTGGTGATGTCTAAGATTTCTGTGTGATGCTGGGTCCAGCTATCTGCTGCCAAATAGTACTGCTACACTAGCTTTGCTATATGTGCATCACTACATAATCGCTCCAATTCACAGGCCAATATTTGAAGGACAAGTGGGCTCTAACTGGAGTTTCAAATAAGACACTGCACTGAACTGGAGTAGCTGCAGTAGAGGCTGGGTTTTCCTTCTGCTTCCCTTACTGTTGGAGCAGCAACTTCTGGCAGAAGTTGCTAAATGAAGACAAGACTAAACACAAAAGAATTATAGAATATCCCAAGTTGGAAAGGACCCATAAGGATCACTGAGTCCAATCCCTGGTTCCACACAGCACCACACTCTAGTGAAAAGCCTTTTCCTAACACCCAGGCTAATAATTTCTGACACAGCTCCTTGCCATTCCCTTGGGTTCTGTCACTGTCACCAGAGAGATCAGTGCCTGTGCCTCCACTCCCGTTGTGAGGAAGATGTAGAAAGACTGTTATAGGTCAGACTGATTTTATAATTTGTAGAAAAACAGAAAAGAAATTTCATTTATATTTCTCCTTTCCAGGTTGTTTCTGAAAGCTTTCATAAATCTGTTGCAAACTCCAATCTCTTTTACAAATTTAGGGACTATTTTAGAATCCTTTTACCATCCAATCTCATGTCTTAATGAAATGTAAAATTGTATATGGATTCTAAAATTCATTCTTCTGCTTTATGCCAGCTGCTGCCACCTATTGGAGTTTTTGTTTAAGGTGTCGTATGTGATTTGATGGGTAAGAAAGAGTCTGAGAAACCAGAGTTCTGCTTCCCTTTTCTCCCTTGACTATCCTACATACAACCTCTCAGTGGTCCTCTCATGGTGGAAAAAAAGGAAAGGGCAATATTTCTCTAGCAAAGTTTGCAAACCTCTCTGGTGCTCACTGATTCAGAGCGTTAGAACAATTTACCTCTATCCTGTAATGCAGACTAGCCAAAATTCACCTGTTAAATTATTCTCCTCACCCAACTTGCATCTTCAGTGAGATCATGAGGTCTTCAGCTCTGTGACTTGCATCAGAGCCCTGCATTTGTGATCCTGGCTGGAGAATTTGCAGTTGTTGCTCTGTGTTATGGTGGGTATGGAGCTCTTGGAAGAAGAGACTTCCATAAAGGAGGAGGGGGAGTTGGACTCAATGATCCTTACAGGTCCCTTCCAACTTGGGATATTCTATAATTCTGTTCAAATCCTTTCATTTGTTTTCTCTCTTGCTGCAGGAAGTTCCATTTCCTTCCCACCAAATCTCTGCTAATGCTCTCTCCCAGGCTGTCCTTTTCTCCTTCTGGGCTTGATTCTCTATTATTCTCCATGTCACACCCTTTGTCTGGAACAGCTTTCCAGAGTCCTTAAAATTCAGTTGGTTCACTTGGCCATTTAATATTTCTTCTTTGCTGTCTGCCCCCACCTTCACTCTTAATCTTCAAGTACATCTCTCCAAACTGCATTAAATTACAAACTAGGCTGCAAGATGCTGAGCAAACCCTATCTCCTCTCATATTCATTAAGTAATTAATACATCCACAGAGCTGCTGAAACTACAGCAGTGAACGAAAATGTCATTGGCCACTTCTTTTGTCTTCTATTTTGATGAAAGCAAAAGGTGGGGGATGGGAATTTGTTAGCATATAAGTTGGTCTGGAAATGACTGCGGTTCAGAAAGCAGCAGCACTGGGTAAGTACACAGCTTGACAGTGAAATGAACCAAAAAGTCCTTATAAACACAAGTGGAGCTCAACAGCAGACTTTTACCAACCACAATGAATGAAGAGTAAAAACTGACCAAACAACATAAACAATAGTAAATATTTGGACTGTGGCAGAGCCAGTAGTCAAGAACAAAGTGTTACTGTGGTTGTGCTGTGTATGTTCATAGCTGCATTTGTAAAGCAAGGGCATGGGAGGATGATGAGAAGATGTACGAGTGATCGTATAGGCTCAGCAGATTAACACAAGGAAGGGGTCCAATCTAAAACAATGGAAAGGGAGGAAGAAAAGAATATATAAAGTATTCAAGTAAGTCTGGGCTAATAAAATACAACTGCAAAGCAGAAAGCAGCTTTTTTCATAAAACATTGCAGGGTACACCACTGGACAATGATTAAAACTGAGGGGCCATGCCAGAGGCATTAGCGATATAACTCTTACTGGTTTTTGGCTGATCTAACACATAGGTTGGAGTTGTCTCAAATGAGGAGGAAGTTTTTCACACAGAGGGTGGTGACACACTGGAACAGGTTGCCCGAGGAGGTTGTGGATGCCCCATCCCTGGAGGCATTCAAGGCCAGGCTGGATGTGGCTCTGGGCAGCCTGGTCTGGTGGTTGGCAACCCTGCACGTAGCAGGGGGGTTGAAATTAAATGATCTTTGAGGTCCTTTTCAACTCAGGCCATTCTATGATGATTCTATGATGATGAGGAGCTACAAACCTGAAGTAATTTGTCATTTATTCTGATCACAAATTACCTGTGAACTAGTTTTGAGTTTTAAAAACTTGTTTGTCATTCTCGATGGTCCAGACAGTTCATGGAACAAAAATACTCCAGACTACTAAGTGCTGGCAAGATCTTTGAGTGGCTGTTTGCTACAATCAGCCAAGTAAGTTATATAACACACTTATAATTCTGACTTATATCTCTGTGAAAAAGAAAAGGAGGAAATCAATAGCCTTCTCCATGCTGGCCAGAACAGAACCTGCAGCAGTAGAAATCTCTAGATTCAGTTGTCCTTATGCCCAATGTTATATCTCCATGAAGAATACTTAGAATACAGCTGGTACCACTGCCACTGTACCATGGAACAGTAACTTGTGAAAGCATGCATTCTACCACAGGTATCCTCTCCTGCCTTGCACACGCAGGTGAAGAAACTACCACAAAGAACTTCTTGATCTTTACAGCGTATGGACCATTTTCAGTGGATACACAAACTTGATAAGTGAAGTCTACTGGCAAAAGGTTTGCTTTGTTTAATTACACTGTCATGAAAATATAGCTTCTTCCTGCAGACTACCCCTGGTCTATGCAACAAAGGCTGAAACACGCTGCTAGCTACAGAATCCCAGGAGTAAAGTTCATAAACACAAATTTATACAAACACCTGAAAAATCTTTGTTTTCCACATAGGGTCTTGTCAATCAACCACATTCATTTATTTGCATATCCACAGAAAAGAAAAAGAATAAATAGGATCACAAACGCCATAGCAAGCTTGAGTTTTAATACACAGATGACTGAAAGTCTCAACTTCTTTTTGGCAGTTTACCTTAGATAAGAAAATGTGTTTCTTCCTTAAAATTCTTTGATTCACTAATGAAGACACTGGGTATTTGCTTGAGGCATCTAGTCACAATTCCAACAACAAAAATAAAATGGGTATTGATAATGTTAAGCAAATCTCATTCCTGCAGCTTTCCTGAGTGGTGCTTCCTGTGCTTCCCTTCAGCTCTTTAGAGAGCTCATTCTGCTGAAGAGAGCACTAGCTTCTAATGAGAACCTTCTGCTTGGCTTGTATAAATCAAGACTTAAAGCCAGTGGTGCCACTTTAGTTTACACAGATGAAGGACTGGCCCTTGAATTCTATCATGACTGAAGCAGGATGAACAGATAGCACAAGACTCACGATGTGGAGGTGATACAGTCAGGAGCAGGAGAGCTGTACGCCACAAGGAAAAAGGTTGTGCAGGCTGGGAATCATCCCTTCTTTCTCTAGTTGCCTGTGAGAGGTTGTCACACATGATCTCCACCACAGGCTATTTCATGCCTCACAGGTGGCTGCTCTTCTAGCTTGCACTAACATAATCTTATGCTTTTCAGTTACTCTCTGCATAAAAATAGTATACATGTGTAATTCAGGCTGTGATCCAAAAGTCCACCCCCTTCCTGACACGAGGGATTCATCTTGGAGAATACCTCATACTTAATTTCACTCACTTCTCACATTCCCCTCAAGTTCCCCCCTTCGCTTCCCCCCCTCCCACACACGTGATGTCAAGAGAAGGAAAAACGGGTAGGAAGGAGGGCAAGATTCCTGTGTATCATCTCAGGGAATGACAGAGAGCCAGATCTTCTCCCACACTGACTGGCACGCGGCAGCTCCAGGAGAACACAGTCTGCCAGCTATAGGGCATGGCCAGCCCCTTCGTTCATCTGCCATCTGCAGCACGTACTGGCTGGAGGTGCACGCTGCTCAATCCTGCAGGAATTGAAAAACAGACCATGCCCTGCCATTTACTTCTGCCGGCGCCTTTGTCTGACTTCCTCCAGAGCTTGTTGAGGCATGACTTAGTCCCAAGGCCTCAGAGACGTCCCCAGAACCCCTGTGCCACTGTGACCTATGTGATGCAGTGAACACTGGTAGTCAATGGCACTAGGGTCTTTGCTACAGCACTTACTGAGGACACCAGCTCCCCCTTCTCCCTTTCATACCCGCTGCTCCTTTTATGAACCTGAACTAGGGACATGCTCTACCAGACTACACTAGATTACAGAAAATTCTGCTCCAGGACATCGCCAAGTGTTTGTGTCTAGCACAGCGGTTGGAAGCAGTGTGCAACTGATAGCTTGTTCCACAAAACAGACCACAGGCAAGTGGGCTAATCAGGCTTCTCTGGGCTGTATTTGGTCTGTAATTGAATTTTTGGCAGGACAAATTTAACGTATCCCCTGGGTATGAAACATTTCACCTGAGTCTTCTGTAACATTTACACAAAGAGTAATGAAAACCCAGTTTACAATGCAAAACTTGCAGTTCTGGTTACTACATAAAACCCTGAAAATTATCCCAGTTTTTCTGTTAAGAAAAAAAAAAGTGAAAAAAAAAGAAGAAAGGAAAAAAAACAGAAAAAATTGACTATAAACAAAGAGAAAGTGTTACTTCTCCTGTCCAAACAGTACTACAGCAAAGCATAAACAGCATAAGGTCTTTCAGACCACCTGTGTATCTGGTGGCTTGCATCAGCACACAAGTTCTATTGGGGTATTACTGATTTAAGGCACTGGGCACTAGTGAACATGCACTGGTCTCCAAGCAGTGGAACACTTGGTTTATCCAGTATTGCTCATTTTCTTTCCCATTCCAGTGGCTTCTGAGCCTTTATTGCAATTGTGTTGCAGAGACTACAAATCAGTGGCAACTACATGCAAAACAGAAGAGGAATTGAATCGGGGTTTGGAAAACAGAGAACTTCCATTATCATGTATACACAGGCACACTGTCTAAGTAGGAAAAATATACAGCAAGCCTGCAAAGCACTGTTTTAACAAGTTATATCTCTGTACTGCAGGAATCAATGGGAATTTTGCCATTTACTTCACTGGGAACAAGTTCAGATGCTAGATGTGAATACTTCACATCACCACCACTATTATTTGTTCTACAAGTGTTGCTCAGTTCACAGAGAAGGCTGAAAAGATCACGAGATCTCTTTTCATCCTGTTCCTACAAGCAGATTTGTGTTCCTCCTGTTTCCCCTTGTGTGTGGGCTGTGTGATACATGACAGGATTTGGTTCAGACAGTAAAAAGCTATTCTACTTGGGTGTATTATTGCTGAGTAAAATTTCTATGAGAATGCACAGGGCAATAGCAGCTTCATTAAGAGAACAGTTCATTTAGTTGGACTATGTGCTATGCTTTGCAATGCAGAGTATGGGATGTATCTCCAAAGCAAGGTTCTTAGCCAGTCAGAGATAATGCCACAGGAAAGGATTTGTTTTGTAGTTTGTTTTGTTTTGCTACTTTCACAGTGGTGATTGAGGTGGTATGAACAGCCAGAAAGTACCACTGAAATCAGTGCACCAAATGGAAAATCTAAGGCTGTTAAAAATCAAAACTAACTACCTAACAAAATAATACAATTCGGGGTGGGTCCAGCCACCTGCTGATAGTGCAGCCAGCATGGCTACAAAATCCAAATTCATCTCAAGCATGGGCTGGGAGCCTATATCCTAGCCTTTAGAAGTCAGCTCTACATACTGCCATCCTTTACTGACACTTTCCACGAGTGGGAAGGCACAGCGCCTGCTGCCTCCAGCAGTCCTGCAGCAGCAAGAGAATTGCTGGGGCAGATGTCTACACCTCAAGGTAATCCTGGTGCGGGGGACAGCTTATGGGGTTTGCCCTCCTAGGATGATGGAAGAACAGTGGGGATCTTCTAAGGTGCTGTCAAAAGCAGCATTGTGAAGTGTAGGATTAGTCAGAAGTGGTAGGAAAAGTGTACAGGAAATCTCCTCTATAGTTTTTTGGTTTTCTTCTATGCCTACAGTGGAGACATAGCGCCTTCAATGCAGTGGGAAGCTATACTCACTTAGCTCTGATTTTGAAAAATTCCCCCTGAAGATGGTGGAGAATTAAGTGCTAAATAACAATAGCTCAAAAAATCATGAAAATACTGGGCTGGGGAGTTTGATTCATTCCTCTAAGTTCTTCAGGTGCCTGCTAAGGGCTGTGACAACAGCACACCTCAGAGTGCAGTACTACAGCTTTAATACTGTTACAGCTTATATCCCAATGCCTTTCTTTCCACAGGAAAATTCAGAGGAAAGCAAACATTCTCCTCTGGAACATACCTGTAGGCTAACAGCATACACACAGGAGTAGCAACAGCTTATACATGCTGCACACAGCACACCAGGTTGGAGTCACACTTTAATCAGAAGGACTTTCAGATTCATTAAGGAATGAAGCCACCTGGAACAATTAAAGCAGGTGCGGGTGGGGCGAGAGCTTTTGTTACTGCAGGGTGAGCTTCAGTATCAGCCTCAGCAGCAGTGGATGGGAGCTACGGGAGGTTCAAGGTAGGATGGGATCTTTTCTTTCCCCAAAGAGGAGTACTTTGCCCACTGCCAGACGGCTCGCACCCTCCCTGCTGTTCCAGGTGTGTTTGTAAGGCTCGCTCTCCTGACTCCGTCTGGCCCCAAGCTGAGGTAAGTCCAAGGATTTCTTAATTAGAAGGGGTCAAACAGAAACATAAAAGGAATTACAGCCGCAACTTAAGGATCTGCATCTTTCACCTGGGACTTGCCAGCAAGAAAAAGAGAATCCCCGTGGTTTCTCGGTACCCGTCCTTCAGGACCTCGGCACGCCAGCTCCGAGCTCCTGCCTTCGTGGCCCTGGGAGCCACACCGCGATCTGCGGGACCCCACCTCCCCCCTCCTCAGCCCCGGGGTGCGGCCGTCGGGCGGTGCGCGAAGCGCCGCTCCCGTCGCGAAACTTTCCGCAGGGGCTCGCTCCCTCCCTCGGCGGCGGAGCTCCTTACCCAGCCCTGGCACGAAGGTGTTGAGGAAGAGGCAGATGACAGCCACGGGGAACGGCATGTAGGGGATGGCTGCGCGTAGGGGGCCCTTCTTCTCCCGGACCTGCACCACCACCCCGCTGGAAGGGGCAGCTCCCCGGCTGGGCTCCCCGCCCGCTGCGCTCTCGCCGTCTTTGGGCAGGGGATCCATGGCCGGAGCAGTGCTGGAGGTGCCCTGGCGGGCTCCCGGCTGCCGCCGAGCGCGCTGCCGCCTGGCCCCGCCCGGGGGCCGGAGCGCCCGCCCCCCGTGCGCGCTCCCGCCGCCGCTGGCTCAAACCCCTCGGGGTTGCGCGCCGCCCGGCCGGAGGGCGGTTCTGCCCTCGGGAACGGGGAGGGCACCGCTGGGGGTCGGGAGCGTCGGAGCGGTGGGAAATAACACCCTTCGCGTTCTTAGCATAGCAGCTTTCAGGTGTGGGGAAAGGAGCGAGTCAAACCCTGTTCGTTTCTTGTTGGGAAAGTGCTGCTGTTGTGGCACTCCATTCACTCCCCACAAGAATTAGAAAAGCAAAATGCACGAGAGTTACTTGTGGATCAGGATGATGTGGAAATGGGGCTTAGTTCATGTCGGTGCCACAAAGTGAAATGGCTAAGCCTGTAGGGCTGGTGGTCATCAGTCTGCATGCTGCTGAGTGGATGAACTTGCCCAGAGAGAGGGTTGGGTGACCATCCTTGGAGACATCCAAAGTCAGGCTGGATGGGACTCTGAGTAGCCTGATGGAGATGTAGGTGTCCCTGTTCAGCGCAGGAGGGTTGGACCTGATGGCCTCTAAGGGTCCCTTCCAGCTCAAATGATCCTGTGGTTCTATGAACAGTTTGATTAACTTCAGTGAAATTAGTACACTGAACAAGTCAAGTGAACTAGCTGGCACTGGTGCAGAATGCACTTCCTGGGTTATGTGTGTTAGTTTTCTGATAGCTGGATTCTCAACAGTAAAAACATAGACATCCCATCTAAAATGTGTCACTCACTCAGAAAGTAATGCCTCCTACTTATTTCCATGGAAACTATAACAAAGATCACAATAACACTATTACAATAGAGCACGTTTTCAGCTACAAAACACTATTTTTCAGCATAGTCATCACCATTAGCTGAGCTGCGTGGATGAGCTGGTCGAGCTGATCTTCGCTTTGTGGTATGACAGCTGTGCATGGCTGCCCAGAACATGGCTTGTCTTTCATGCTGCTGCTGCTGAGATGCACCACCCACTGCCTCACTGTGCTCACATCACTGTTTGGTATCCATAAATGTTCAGTAAGTGTGGGCGAATGTCAGAGGGGGCCTTTTTTCCTTCATGGAGGAATTTGGTGATGCCCTTTTGCTCCATATGTACTTCCATAGCAGACACTGTTGCATCAGACTGCCCCTCTGCTGCCATCTGTCCCATGGCAACAAAATGTAACAGGATGCTACTGAGGAGGTTCAGCCTCTGCTGCCATAATGCACAATTGAAGCTACAGCCTAATTATTTTCTTTTGTCGCCCCTCCTTTTTCTGATTGATGGTTGTATTATTTTTCCTGACATTATTCCTGTATTATTCGCCTCTGACATTGTGGGCCAACATCATAAAATAGGAGGCACTACTTTCAGAGCAGCCCTTGTATTTCAATGGGGGGATTTGTTTGCTGCATGCCTTTCATCCAAATATTCTTCTTATTTCTTTTTGATTAAACACACAGCTTTGACATGTTCCTGGAGCATGCAGCCAACCTGGCTTGGCTAGAGGTTATTTGGTTTTTAAAGTGACATCATTTATTAATATATAGATAGTTCTTGACATTCTATTATATCCTCTATGCACAAAATCACTGAAGGGCCACATCCTTCCTAGAGAAGGATTTGATGAAAGCAACATGAACTCTGTCTTTCTCTTTGGGTTGGCCAAGTCTAAGCCAGGTGACAAATCCTCATGGCGTGAAGATTGGCTAATTAGAGCCTGTGCAAAGCAAAATGCACGGCTGGAACATAATCAATAACTTACAGTGATATAATTCACTACAGACTCAAGCAGATGATGAGCTAATACTGGTTCTAGAAACTGTGTGGGTGATTCTACTAAAAGCAGGCAAAAGGCCATTGTGGAAGTCTCCCAAACAGAGAGGAGAAGATGACAAAGAAAAATTACAAAATACAATTATTAAAATTACAATATTTTGTCAGAAGTACTTAAGAGAAGGTTGTGCTTTTATGGGGTATTTCTTTGGAATATCTGGAAGCATTCAACGAAAAGGAGTTAATTTATTTCCTGTAAGGTAAGTCAGCAGTGTGGTTAGTTACGCTGCAGGTGGAAGTTCCCGTGGGTAGCACGTGCTGGAGCTTCAGTCAGTATCCCCAAGGTACCGTGTGCCTCAGGCTTGGAAGAATCCAACATGTGGCTCATGGGCACCAAATTCCCAATCGGTGGGGATAGCCTCCTGGCTGAGTTCAGGAGTTACAGTAATTCATGCTAGACATTAGCTGACTTTTGAGGAGCTATATTGTGAGATTTTTATAGTGGAAGGCTTTTCTTTTACTGGATTTCAATAACTGATACCAGGCTGTATTTCAAATAATATATATTTTTTTCTTCTTTCCCTGCTTTGGGAAAGGAGGAAACCTGCAAACTGAATACTGTTGGCATACCTACGGTAAGCATGGGTCTGTCTCTGAAATAGGCCCTGCTGCTGAGCTTGGATCCTTCCCAAAGCTGTTTTCTTTAGTATCACACTAGCGTGTTGAGAGATACAGTAACACAAATCAATTGAAAAATGTTATTAACAGAGACAACAAGGAGCTAAGCAGCACTATTTCTCACTAACAGTTCCCTGGGGGCAGGAGTAGATCTGTGCTCCAATTACACCAGATTAACTCCAATGTTGTGCTGCATGTTGTAATTGGTGAGCTTAGTTTAAGGAACCCGGTTTTCTCATGTGCAGGAGAATAGAGTTCTTGGATCTTGGATATAATAGTGTAATTAACAAATCCATTCTATCAGATGAAATTGGGGATGGAGAGCTACGGAGAGAAACATAGCTCTGTGCAGAGGTGTTGCTTGTTCGCCTGGTACCATTTGTGGCGCATGTAGACTCTGTTATGATTGGACTGTTAAGGCACTGAGACCTGCACTTCTTGTTTACATAGTACATACATACATTCTGCACACACAAGGCTGCTGGTGAGGTCACTAAGAGGCACTTTGGGCTCCAGGAAGAGCTGCTCTGGCTCCTGCCTTCCTTTCCAGGCTACAGTTTGGATCACAGTGGAAGGGGGACCCACAAGGATTGAGCCCCACTCCTGGCTTCACACTGGGTTATCCAAAATTCAGACCTTTTATCTGAGGGTTCAAACAACTGAATTTCAGAAATATCCAGCAATACTAAAAGTTGCATGTTTGCTCTCTGCTGTGTTTTACTTTCTCAAGTCCTGTGTCAGACATGAGGGCTTCTCCCACATACGCATATCAGATTTGTCTAGTGCTCCGTTTTAGAAATTGCCTTCCAGCAGTGAGTTAAATGTCAGTTGTTGTGGAGCTTGAGAAAACAGATGACCTTAACTTAGAGCGGCTGGCTCAGGGCTTACACTCTAAAATCTCTAGTCTGTCTCACCACATTCCAGGTTTTCCAGTAAAGTGCTTAAGTGAGGTATGGATGGAAATCTGGAGTCCATTCCCTCAATGGTAGCGTCCTAGTCTTAAGTTTGGGTCTGCTGCCAGTTCAGCTGCTTGTTGCTGCCTCAGATTGGTATGTCTTAGGCTTGTCAGTCTGCACCTATCTGAAGGACTGATTTGGCAGCACCTTTAGCACAACTTCCAAAGATTCACAGAGATTCACATTGTAATTTACCCATTACTGTTCCAGGTTAAAGGAAGACATTAGCCCGCAGTGAAACGAGCAACAGTGTCAGACAGCTGCATCCAGTGAGACAGAGCAACCCGCCTAGAATCCACTTCTGCCTTACTTGCCCGCTAACACCAAGTGCTTGTCACATAGGAGTCCTTCACTCTGAACTGCATCCTATTGGTATTTCTCTGCGGCAGAAGTAATGTTCTTTTTCTTATTCTTTTATTCTTTCCTGTCAAAAAAATCTGTTGCTAGAAATGTACTTGTGTGACAAAATTTAGAAGCAGATCTTAATTCACTTCCAAACGTCCTCCGGGATCTTTAGGGAAGAAAGGGAATTGCATATGGTGCAAAATGAGTAGGGCAAGGACCAACGCATTTTTCTGATTTCTGCCATTGAAACGAGCACTTCTGGAAAACATCAGGAAGGCTATAGATTTATCCTGTTGCACCAGCAGCTACCACTGCCATGAGCAGTTGTCTTGTGGCACTGGCCACTTGTGTTCTCTCAATGAACAGCTATAAATCCCCCTTTTTGCTTATGGAGCAAAAATCCTTAACTGCTGAAAGAAAATCATTTTCCTCCCTAGCATAACCTCACTTCCACTTTTTTATGGCCCTTTTCTTCTGTGAAACACTTTACCTTATAATACAGCACAGTCATCCTCATTATTCATCTAGCATTAATGTGCACTTCCATCATCTTCTTTGATGTAGCCAGTCTTCTCCACTTCAGCATGAACTATTTGGGACAGGCATTGTATGATGCTCTTGAGCATCAAATTTGGTAAGCATGGGGGGGCACGATGAAGTTTCTATGAACTAACTGTTGTGATGTTTAGTATTCTGTAATGCTTAGTCCTCTCATCCCGCAGCTCAGTTTCCTACCCCTCGTAAGTGACCTTTTTCCTCTTTCCTGCTGGTCACAGTTCTTTCTCTTTTTGGCTTTAAGACATGTACTCCCTTTGCAATGTGATTGTTTGCAGAAGAAGGACACAGAACAGACAGGCCTAGTTTTTTTTTTTTTTTTTTTTTCCTCTTGTGCCATATTCTGGTCAGTCTTCAGTAGTTCAGAACTGCCCCAAGTCTGGTCCATAACACTTAACATGCTACCTTGACAAAATGTACAGCACTTCACCCAAAGCAATCAACTTAATCTAACATAGCTGTGTACAATTCCTACTTATACTCAGAAGCCTAAAATAAACCACAGCAGAACTGCAGGTAGGAGAGAGATACCAGTCTCCATAGAGGAGCACTAATAAGCAGCAACAAATGTCTAAAATTACATAACAAGGAAATATCCTGCCTGTTTAGTCAAGCATCTGTCAGTTTGGGTGCTAAAATACTAAACGGTCCTGAAAGGTAAGCGGGACAGGGTTACTGTGAAGATCACAGAATTGTAGAGGTTGGAAGGGACCTCTAGAGATCAAGTCCAACCTCTCTGCAAAGCAGGCTCCCTGCAGCAGGCTGCACGGATAGGCATCCAGGCAGGTCTTGAATATCTCCAGAGAAGGAGAATCCACCGTCTCCCTGGGCAGCCTGATCTTTGTGGGTTTAGGTTATCTGAGTTGCAACTTGACCAATGCTTGGGTAGAAACAGATTCTCTTCTTTATAAGGTTGGGTTGACCTCTTCAAGGTTGTTATTCTTGGATGTTTTCTAATATGAGTGTGAGATGAGATGGGAGCTTTAATGTACAGACTGCTTCTCTCAAACTGTTTCTGAAGGAATGAAATTACAATCTGCAACTTGAGAGCAACATCAGAATCTATCAAGTAAACTAATGTAGAGCTGTCATGCTCTGTCTTAAATGGAATTATTCCTCAGATCAAATTTCTTGCCACTTATGACACTTTCTATTTCTCAATTAAAAACTGGTTCAGACAGGAATAAATGTTATGTTTTGTAAGACAGTCTTTTCGGAAAGCTGTGAAATAGAAAAACATATGCTGCTTCCCTTTCTTGAGATTCGTTTGAACTATGGTGCTGATCTTGCTGGCATATATAAATTTTGATCTTAGAGAAAGGCACCCATCTATTTAACAGCTGTGAGAAATGAAATCTTTTGTTTACCAACACAAGAGCAGTGGAAATGCATGCTTTTCTTATACTGTTCCACAGGTCATCTGGAGGGACCAGTTGTTAAAATGAGTTAAAGTTCAATAATTGTGAGCTATTCAGTCTTTGTCTCTCTGCTATAGTTTTCCATAGCTTTGTATCATCAGCTGAACTGAAATCAGTGGCAACTGTGATACTGGTCACATCTGAACAGACAAGCAGTAAGGAACTGCTGGTCAGCTCAGGGCTTTCCAGCTGGATGGAGAGTTTTGTATGAGGAGCTTTATATTCTCTTACACATGGGTGCCTGGTCTGTGGTGGAAGCTTTTGTCCAGCAATTTGTGGAACAGCGTGGTATGGATATTCTCACCATGAGTTTAATAGTTTCAACCAGACATGCTGAGACTGGATGAAGGCTTTTGCTTGAGGTTGCTTTCTTGAGCTTACTGATGGGCTGTGATATGTAATCATAATGAGGGGTGTTGGGTTTTTTTTCTGTGATATAACCCAGTGGACTTCAAGCTTTCCAGTAGAGATCAGACTCAATGAGCTGTCATCCTGCATGCTACAGGGGAGCCTCTCTTATGTGTGAAAAAACTGTATAAAATGTATGTCCTCTTGTGCCTCTCAAGAAACCGACTTGATATTTACGTATGCATCAGGAGGCCTTTTGTTATGCTCTGAAGTTTTATCTATGTGCAGTCAAATAGTCACTGCAATATTAATTTCTTAGATGCTGCCAAGTCTGTGTCTCTTATGAGCAAGTAAAGGACTTAATTTTCTGGGACTGTACTTGCCCCTTTTGTAAATACCACATTGACATGCTTCAGAGAGCTACAAATCATAGCACTGTTGCAAGGCTATTAGGAATTAAAATAGGAGAAAAATGGTATTTTTAAGCTTGTTCAGCAAAAGAGGAAATTGCAAAGCTTCACTTGAAGTATGATGCCACCCAACTAATGCTGGCATGAACTGAGAATGTAAAAGTGAAGATTAGCATAACCAAGAAAGCAATAATGACAGAAGCTGTTTCTCAGGCAGTGAGAGCTGATATTGGTAGCATGCAGAAGGAGTGAATGTTGTGTTCTATAAGGTCTCAGGGAAAGATGTGGGGAGGTATGCCAGTGGCTGTAAAAGAGTTTTTGTACTATCAGGCTGAGCCACAGCTCTCTAAGATACACTTCAATTCCTGAGATCTATCCACTTCTTTCTTATCTTTCCTGCTGGAGTTGAAAGATTATTTTAAATGATTTCTTGGAATAGAAAACGCCTACTTAAGTTCCTTTTAATCTAGAATGTGATCAGTGTTGCGTTTGCTGATCTCCATTGAGTCAAGTGCAATGTTGACTAGACAGGAAACATTTTCTAAGCCCTGAAAGGGTGTTTACAGTGGAGGTTATTACATTTCTGAACTTCCCAGGCTACATAGATTCTAGATAGACAGCTCTGGTGAGCTCAGGGAAAGAATACAGCATAATATATATACAGAATATAGCAGGGGCTCGAGGAGGGAGAGCAGCTCACAGTTTCCCGCTCTTGAATAAGACTGCCTGATTTCTTCTGAACAAATTGTTTAAGATTGTAGTTGTTTGTGTCTCTCTCCATCCCAAAATGATTTTCTGCAGTAAAGGAGCTAGGAAACATGCACTGGGATCTGTGTCACAAATAGCTGGCAAAAATTTCACTCCAACATACAACCCTCCGGGGTTCTATAGGAATGTTGGCTGGGCCAGCTGGAATGTTTATTAATGGTGCAATTGTAGAGAACTGCCCCAATGTGTCACTAGAGATTGACATTCTATCTCATGATCTCACCCTCAGCTTCCTAGTGCCTTATCTGTAAGACAAATACACATCCCAAGCTCCTCTTCTCTAACATGAAACCCTTACTCTTGTTATTTGACAACCTTTGCCCCCGTGTGCTTTCTTGTTGAGCAGACTTCCACATCAGATTTTACTGCTTTTAAAAGAGCATTTCTAACATCCAATTAAACTGGAAAATCCATGCTCAACAGATTTGTTAAGTATGATTCTCCATTTAGTCATTATCATTAGTGAAGTCATAACTTCCTGAGTGGTTCTTGTGTGTCCTTAATTAGTGCCTCCGTTCCTCATCCTCCCCCTCTCTGTGGAAATCAAGCTGCAGGTCTCTTCCTGGCTCTTGGATCCCTCACAAAACTCCGTATGTACTAACACCTCTCCAGCCCACCAGAGACTCTTCTTTGGTATCTCTTTTAATGCTCTTGTCCCAGAGGCAGTGTCAGCATCCCTCATACTCAATTACCAATAGAAAGTGAACTGTAATGTTCCCTAAAAGTATGTGCTGCCTCACACACAGCATTAAAATGGCTGCAACAGTGTGAAGCTTCTCCCACGAGAATCAGGATCTTCCTGAGTTTTACCACATTCTGCATGGCCTTTTCCTGAGGCCAGGCAGGGCTTATATCGCTCCATTGCCCATGTGAAACTGGTGGGGTGAAGCACGATGGACCTAGCTCCTTCGATTCACATACTGCTGTATTTTTGTAGTTAATTGCTTGGTTTTTCTGAGACAGATCCCATCTGGTCCTGATGTTTTGTCAGCCTTGTGACATTCTAAATAACTTTATAACTATTTTTGGCATGATCTTAACTTCTGACAGTATTTCTGCTTTCCTCCCTAGAAAATGTATGGCTGTCCTTGGCATCTTCTCCACATTCCCTATTCCTTATAAACACTGTGCAGAAAACTTTTTTAAATCAGCGTCTGCTTCTTCTCTATATGATTTACCCTTCTGAGGAGCTGTCTCCTCAAACCTGCTGAGTTCTCCAGCTACCTCTAATTCTGCATCATAGAAAACATTTGCGCAATAGTTCTGTCAGTCTCCACTTGCTGCTTTGCTTGCCGGCTTCCCATGCCTCTCTGATTTATTTGCATCATGTTACAGATGTTTTCTGACCTCAGGTAGCCTGCTCAGAACTTTAATCCTGAATTGTCTTCTATCACATGTAAGGGGAATACTTGTGTGGTGACAATCTTTGCAGTAGCTACAGATTAAAGATACCATGTGATATTACCATGGGTTTAGTCCTTAATCCCCCCAAGGCAGATGGATCTAATCCTAAAAGTCCCTGAAATTTCTTTCAAACGATTTGAGCATAGAAAACAGGCCTTCATTTATCCAGCTAATCAAAGAGAAGTTCAACAGAAGGTTTGATCTCTTTATGTGAGTATTTATGCAAAGAGAAGCAATCTGATTACATGGAAGACTTTTTGGTCTTGTTCGCCAAGGCATAACTAGATGGCTCATGAAGCTAGCAAGAAAGCTTCCCAATCCAGATATTTCTGGATATATACAAAGGTATCATGACACTACCCCCTCACATACTGAATGCTTCTGGTGTGATGGCTGAACTCTGTCCACACGTATTAATGGAGAACAAGATACCTAGCAAGTTGTAGGTTACGTGCCTGAAAGAGGGAGGCAGCAAACATGCTTCACAGTCCCAACCGTTTTGATTCTACAGAAGTCTGTCAAGCAACATGATGATATTTCTAAAATCTTCCCTAAACTATCATATGTCAGTAGGATTGTTATCATCTGGAGCTTGCTATCCTTTCTGTAGTCATGAGTCCTGTCAGAGCGAACTCCCCTGCTTTCTGAAAAAGAATGTGATAAAAACACTGAAATAAAATCATAATTGGTCAGGTTTTGAGGGACTTTCTGCAGTAGAACAGAAATGTACCAAATCCAACACTTTTCCAGTTGTGAGGACCTCTAAAGGCACATTTTTGGTTTTGTTTTCCAAGGGCGTTATGAATCTCACTCTTGGTCAGCATAATCTGTCAAGATAGTACCTGTTCTGGCAGTCGTGGTTTCTCAAAAAAAAGACTAGTTTGTGTCTGTTAGCAATGGTAATTCATTAACAACATGCCATTTTGGTAGGACTTTTGTATTTCAGAGCTTTCTCGTTAGTGCTGGTCAGTGGGAAGAAACATACCCTAAAAACCACATGGATCTGATGATACCAAGATTGCATCAACTGCAAGAACTGACAGCAACAATGGGAGGAATGCAGAGAGCAGGAGGGGAAATTGTGTGGGCAGGGTCTCTCCCTCTTTTCATTTAGTCTCTTAGCAACAGCAGGCCCAATGGGTACAGCACTGCTTGCTGGGTGTGTGCAGTCCCCTTTATCAGGCAAGGAAGAGCAGAAAAGATTTTGGACAGAAAAGATGGGGAAACAAGAGGAGGAAGAGTTGGTGAGAGCACAAGCCATATCATACTGTAACAAGAAAACCATCATTAACAACTAGGTTATTCTAGTGGTAATGTAATGCCAGCAAGAAAAAAAAGTGATGCAGGGTTTCAGATTAAAATGAGTGCGTGCAGCCTTGGAAATTATTTGTATCCTTCTTATTTTCAACACAGGTAGATATTCTTCATTATTATCTGAGCCAGGCAGCTCACTTGCTGCCTTTACGTGATCCCAAAACGTTGCTTGACTCACTGATGCTTTGCAGGATGATAGTGTAAGCCCTGAGACTTCACCTTTGCACTATCCTGTTGCTGTATTGCAGTGCAGTGGAAGACCATTCCTGCAAAAACAGAGGCAGATGCCGAGCTTGGGTGTGTCAGACACTCCGATGTCTGAGTCTCAAGTCTTTCCTTTTCATTTTAACCTCTTGCTCATTTGGTTTCTGAGGATCAGTGTATTTCTTGGGTCAAGTGAGTTTAGTAGTCAACATGGTACCTACCTATAAGCTACACATTGCACCCAAGTTTGTGTTCCTGTGTGCTAACTACATGTGCTGTATCAGCGACCTTGGTGATGCCAAGATGGATGAACGCAGACTGAATCACACATTAAGCAATTTTCCATGTCATTGCTTTCCTTGAAGACTGAAATATGGCTTAAGTTTGTTGTCTAGTAAGGGCTGTGCCTTTCCTTCATGTAAAATAGCCTTTTTGTATATAAAATGCATACATCTCAATTGTAGTAGGAAAGGAGAGAAGAAAGAAGAGGGGAGGGAAAGGAAGAAAAATGACTTTAAGCAGAATATTTTTAACTCATGCCTCCTACTAGAAAAATATCAGTGTGCACTTTTCCTTGGAACTCTGCCATTAGCTTCTTTATACCTGGAGAGGCATTGTGCTAAAGCCATTACAAAGCATTAGAGGTGGTGATGGTGTGAAAGCAGTGTAACTGTAGCTTCTCAAGTGCCTCTTTTTCATAGCTGCTAGGTCAATACTGAATTAAAGTGAGTTCAGAATTGAAGTATTATTTCTTCCTTACTTGCATGAGTTTCCTTTTCTTCTAATGCCATGCTAGCACATAAAACAGAAAAGAAAGAAAGGTTCTAATTTTTATTTAAAACCTTGTCTTGGCAGCTGGTAATTCCGTTGGGAATAATGATGTGCAAAGTATTTTGTAAATCAGAACTAGATCTTGAAGTTGGGAGCTGTAGCGTGAGACCAGCTGGTATGACTGGGCCTCAGCTTCTCTGCAAACACAGACTCTGAATTCTTTTCCAGATTTAAACCATATCTAGTTCTGATCACTTTGACATACCTCATGCTACAAATTTCCTATTCAATATGTTGACATTTACTTAGAACTGCAGTTTATCAGCCCTACTCACTCATTCAAAAATATGCCTGGAAGAGACACTTTTCAGATGTTTGGTATTATAAGAGAAAATTCTTCACCACATACAGCAAAGGTGACAGGAGTTGATCTGACCATCTCCCATATCTGATTTATCTCAGGGGAGAGTGCTCCATAGGCACTGCATGTCTGCACCTGCCATATATTCTAGGTGTAACTGAGGATAAGCTGAAATGGGAAGGGAACTGGTTATTAGCTCCTCTTACTTAGACTGTTCCTTGCAAATGAACCATTGACTCTGTAATGTTTTCCTACACTATGTTGGTCTGCATAATAGCTAAAGGTAATGGTTCCTATAATTTTCCTTACAGTGTAGAACGCTTCAGTATCTGCTCCAATACTAGTTTTAAATTGTTCTGTGCTCAGTTGCTCTCGTACCTTACTGCGCTGTAAATCAGAAAGAGCCAGAAGGCACAGAGCTGAAGTGATTGGCCCATCAAGTAGTAGAAGGAGAAATTAAGAAAAATGAATGTACTGACAAGGAGAGAAAGAATGTATATATGTGAGCCACCCTCCAAGAGTGATCAGGCGCTGGAACAGGCTGCCCAGGGTGGTGGTGGAGTCACCAACCTTGGGGGTGTTCAAGAAACATTTAGATGTTGTACTGAGGGGCATGGGTTAGTGGGAAATAGTGATGATAGGTGGATGGTTGGACTGGATGGTCTTAGAGGTCTTTTCCAACCTTGGTGATTCTATGAACCTTCAGAAGAAAAGCTTTGAGGTATCTTGTAATCTTTTAGTAGAGATGGTCTGTAGTAAGAAGCTGAGGTGCCAAAGGAGGTACTGGACTGGGAAGGCAGTAAAATCCAACTCTATTTGTCCAAAAAGTCTGAAGGCATATAGGTAGACTTAGTAGCAATATATGGGATCACTTATTAAAGCCAGTAACTACTTTAAAAACAGGCAGTTTGATCCCCCAACTGAAAGCTGCTATGTGTGATGCTGAGAGCCCCGCACCAGGTAGCCTTCCTCCAGGAAGCAGGAAAATTGCTTCAAATACTAACTAAAAATTACTCTGCAAGAAGCCTAAGAGGAAAAGATAAGATAGATAGGAAAAAATCAGCTAGTCCCTTAAGATGAGATTCATGTCCGGTAATCTTACGTAGATTTGATGCTACATTAGCAAAACATTTGGCATCATATTCCTGATGTTTGTCTTTTAAGCCCGAAAAACGTTGAGTAGAAGGATTATGGAAGCTCGTGATGACTTTTGGAGCATGACTGTCCCATAATGCTCACTTTGAAATCACTGAGTCTTTATCACAGCAGAGAATCTGACCCACAGACTCATCCCCTTCCTGAGCAACATGTTCTGTCTCTCACATCACCTAGGCAAGAGAAAATCTACAAATAGCGCTGAGCTGACAGTTCTGCTGGTGGTGCCAGAAACAGGACAGAATCCAGCTCATTCCTTCCTGCTCACTGTTTCATTAGTAGAGATAAGATTTACAAAACACGTAGAACAGATAAACTGAGAAAGAATCCCTTTTATAAACTTAGATTTCTGATTTGCTATTTAAGGTATTCGCAGCAAACTCTGTTTCCAAAGAGTGCAAAGGAGATGCTGCCAAAACATCCCATGGTTATTGTACTGCTCAGGCAGCACTGAGAAGGTAAGGACAGTGTTTTCTACAGCATTGTCATGAGTAAAGAGGAATTACAGCAACATAACTGAATCGTACAGCAGGGTTGTTTTAAGAGAGTATGGAAACTGACTTGCAGCTGATAATAGTATCAAGATGGAAAATGACCTTTTATTCATATTCAGCATGTCCAGTCTTGGAATGCATGCTTGGCCAGAAAGACCTAGGCAATGAGAAGGAGGTTCACTGTAAAGAACACAAAGATCTAATTACTGCAGACTTCCATATATTGACCCACTTCTGACTCTCAGCAGGGCTGCATCATTGCCAGAGTTTCGGTTCTCACATTTGAATGCTCTGAAACAATTCAAGGCTTTTGCCCAGTGTCTTGCTAAATTAGGTCAGAGATGGAAGCAGAGCTCAGGATCATGACCACATGTGCCTAGAAGATGAATCTAAATATGAACTTTCTATCTAGGGACCGTTTCTAGTTTGATCTAGTGTCAAGAGTCAACTTCACTGTGTAATAGTGCAAGTTCAAGGGTACAGATATTTGTTTTGGTTTTGTTTTTTTCAACAGTGGAGCAAATGCTCCTTACCTTAATGGTACATCCAGCCTGTAAATGTCTCAGGAGCTAACAGATCTCGTGTAACACGGGTCAGGAGCGTGAGCAGCCCTGTGCATGTTGGGCATTGTCTCCTTGGGCACATCAGTGCACAAGATATACTGTTGTTGCCACACTCCTGAGTTTTATTTGCTGCTGTAGCTTTCTGTTCTCTAAAAGGAGATTCAAGTTTTTCCTGTTCTAAAAGGCCAACGCAAGCATTTACATTTTGTTCACTTTCAAATCCAGCAACAACACTGGACCCTTTAAAGTACAGATACTGAAGCAGTGTTTAATCTAAATGCCATTTCTAAGCAAACACCCACAGAGTTATTTAGGCGTTCGCTCAACATAGTACATCCAACTTGCATTAGAAGGACCAAGCTGAGACCCATCTGCTTTTTAAACGTTATTTGGCTTAGTCCCCAAAACCAAGAGTAGTAATAATAATAAATGTAGTAGTTTGTGATTCTCTAAGATATCTGTACAAGATAAAATTATTTTTTCTTCATCTCTCTAGCAGTAATTGAAGTGAACCCAAACTGTTCCTAATGTGACTGCCTCACTAGGACAACGCATTTTCAGAATTAGTAGTTAGTAGCAATGTGGAAAATATTTATGTTGGATTCTACAGAACCAATGTACCTTTCTAACAACAGGGAAGCTCTGGTCAAAACTTCATCCTAGGTAGATCTGGGAAATGATATAGGTTTGTGTGGGTGATTCTTATGTATGTGACAAATTTAAAAGATGGTCAGGTTTTAAAGCAAAGAGCAGCTTCAAGATTTAAACAGTTTTGTGACGTTTTTATATTTGCCTGAAATTACCTTGAACGTATTTGTGAAAGGTACCATTTTTAGCATAATTAAAGGGATTTTTATTTTTTTAATGGTCATTATGATCTTTATTTTTGGAGCAGAAAACAAGTTTTTATCAAAAGTATCTTTACAAAGGCAACAACAACAACAAAACACCAACAAAAGCACTAAAGCTTTAGGTTTTTATTTTTACTTGAAAAGCAATGAACTCTGCTGAGTAATACTGAGGATAGAGGAGTCTCTGTGTTCAGGTGAAAATAGCAGAGCTGCTCTCAAATAATTTAGTGTCCACCTATTTGTTAATGAAAGCTAAACTTCAGTACCACAAGACAGCACATTTTTCTTGTAGAATGACATGCTGTTACCTTTGAAGCTAATGATGATTTTGCTTTGACTGTAGTGAATCAAGTATTTCAACTACATTCTTCATATGAAATGACAGCACTGTGACAGGGATGTGCAACTGCTTTTTAGAAGCAAAAGAAAAGCCTGTTAATTTGGACAAAACAATTTGCCTTTTCTCTATTCTCTTTCAAGTTTAGGGGAACGTCCAACACTAATTCAAACTCAGCCAACATAAGAATCAGTCCATATCAATGAAGCGTGTCAAAGCTATAAGATGTCAAAAATAAGGAGATGCCTTAATTACAACCGATCCTGCCTAAAGCATCCATATCCACAGACAGCTACAAATTGGCAGTTATTCCCCAAAGCAGGTATTCTCTGAGCAATCCCAGCACACAGCTGCAACAGTTTATTCACTGTGCTCATGTGTGGGTTTCTCTGCCAGTTGATCTCAGGCCAAGGCAGCTATAGAATCATTTACTGCAAGAACTGTGGTTCAAAGTGAGCTTCTGGCTGAAAGGGCAGAAGTAGTGGTTCTTTAAACAGAGCTAAGCCCCAGCTCCATGATTTTGACCCTCAGCCACTGCTGTAACTTCCAAGCCTCACTTTTCCTCCACGTCTTCACAGTAAGCCCAATACAGCCCTGCTGACACACAGTCATCAATTTGGGTTTGGTGATCCACCCTTTAGCAGCCTTTGTGTTCACATATATGCATTTGTACTAAATTCTTAGTCCTTAGTTTATAACAACGTTATCTGACCTGTACATGAAGTCAGTGTACTCCAAGGTGGGAGGGAGCACAAAACTTCTCTATCCCTTACTGCGGACATCCTACTGCTTACCTTTCACTGTTGTGTGCTATGAAACATCCGTCTTTCAGATAGGCTATTCTTTCTGGACTTGAGTTGCTGTCCTCATCAGGTACCTGCAATTAGTTATTTTCTTTCAAATGAACAGTGAGGATACAATTTTTGACGCTGCTAAAACAAACAAACAAAAAAAGTAGCTTAAAAATCCATAAAGCTTTTGGAAAAAGAGGCCATAGAGACTAGAACTAACAATCTGCAGCTGGCAACCTTTGATGATACAGGCCTGTTCTAGGAAAATAAGGTTGTACCGTTAGCATTCAACAGACTGCAGCCTCTGCTGAAACTGTTACCATACAAAAATCGGCCTTTCTTTCCTAGTTAATGACAACAGAATCCTGTTGGCCTACTCAATAATGTCAAGTTCATCATTCATAAGCCACACTACTGACTTTTTGTGCTTCATTATATCATTTCCCTGCTTGGCCTGCTCCTTGAGGTAATTTACTCTTTCTTCTTCTTTCAAATCATTATTCCCATACCACATTCCTGTCAGGTTATTGTAGAATACGCTTCCATTTGGGTGTTATAAGACTTTTCACTCAACAATTAAAATAAGCTCTAGGAATACTAATTAAATCCAAAAGCACCCAGATGACATTGGTAAGTAGCACAAAGAGATCAGTCTCACCCTGGACATCTTTTAATTGAGCTTAGCAATACTACATAATGACTTAAGATAGAAAGTAAAGAAATCATGAGCTCGCATGAAGCCACGTGAGATTTATCTGCAAACCTCCTATTTATTAAAGGAACACCAGTTTTGACAGTTTAAAAGGAATCCTATGAGGCTATTTCCCTATCTGGTAGTGTGTCTAACTGCAATGGAAAACACTGTATCTGTGGTTTGACACCCTCACAGAGCACTCAGAAGAACACAAGCTGTGTTCCTGACCAGCCTGTGCAGTCCTAGGAGAGCAGCAGTTCCAGGCTGCTCACTAATTTTTTTGCAGAGAGGTTGATAGAGATTGTTTGAGGCTTTTGCAGTGAAAAGTAGAAGAAAACTGGAAAAATTACAAGCAACTAGCTAATCAAGGAGCTGGTAAATAGGCATGCTGGTGAGTGTTTGCATTTAACTAGCATTGCCGTTGTCATTAGAAAATGAATGTGTTTATCAGACAGGTCAAGGATTGGCACAATGGAGATTGGATTGACATTTTTGTCAGCAATAAATCAAAATGTTCTGCTTTTTGCAGCTGCCAGCTTGTCATACTTTACAGAGGAAAATCATAAAAGCCATACTTGCTCAGAGTAAATGTCCATCTGGCTTAGCATCCTTTCTCTGGGTGGTGGCCAAGACAGGATGCCCAGGGGTGAGTGTAAGAACAAGGAAAATCAACAGTGATTCTTCCTCAGAATACAACTCCAGCCTTGGTTGCCAGTGACTTGATAATTTCCAGGCTTACTCTCTCAGTGCGTTTTCTAAGACTGAATCCTATTCGATATTCTAGGGGAAAAAAAGCGTACATGGCTTTGTAGATGCTGATGAGTGTCTGTTAGCAATGTTGTTTTGGTACCTCACCAAGCCTGTTTAACTCAAGGACAGCAGCAGTTCTCAGCTGTTCTCCACCTTGTCACTTCCCACACGTGACGAGCATCTTCCTATTCAAATACTGGCTTCACTGGCAATTTTCTCTATGTCTTCTCTTGCCACCTCTTGGCTCTCCCCTTTCTTATCCTCTCCTCGGGCACAGTTGGATCAATTCTTTGCTGCATATGCTCCAGGCTGGCTGTAGTGAGTGAGGAGGGAGCACAAGGCTTGCTGTATTCACGGTATCTCTAGCAAGAACAGGAGCAGGTCCCACAGGAGCCTCTGCCAGGCCTCTCCATGTTTATACGTAGACCTCCCAGCACAGCTTTCCTGGAAAGCTCTTGACTACATCGGGTGTATGTAGGAGGCCTGAGCCAGCTTGATCCAGATCATTATAGTAATTATCCCCCAAGATTAGAGGCAATCGAAACCTGTAGTGCAGGTGAGAAAATATGAAGTAACCCATCTGGAAGGCATATCCTTTTGTGTGTTTTAAAATTAACACCGTGTTACTGTTTCCATAGAAACACTAATGTGGCATCACAGCAGGTAGCTGTACAGCTGGCAGACTGGTGATGCTCTGAATGCAGGCCGCTCAACTACCCCAAACTTGCAGGTGTGATATCGTGTGACTTATGAATAGTGAAACTGAAAAGTTGGTGCAGCTTGCAGATGGAGTGGAAGAGCACGTACCTGCAGTGGGAGAATGCAGCCAGCAGAAAAATTCTCAGCTGTGGTGTTAATAGATGGTTAGTATGGGCATAATTTATCACTGTGCTTTCCCTATTAGTGCCTTGCCATGGGCGTAATTAAAGGGGTGTAATACATCAGTGGGGGCCCTAGAACAATCTGCTACGTGTCTCGTGTTTGATCCAATTTGATTTCACGCTCTTCATCTTTCAGCAGAATATGGGCTTATAGGGGGCTGCAAATAAGGCTGCTGCTGTAAAGAGGAGCTTACAGATATACACATGTAAAAGCAACAAGTGGTCATTCCCTTAGTGGAAGCTTGTCATCTCCTCACAGCTGACTGTACACGCAAGTGAGTACATCTATGATGGATATGGGTGCTATGGATAGACTCAGAACTAAGCTAAGAAGTGGACTGAGATCTTCCAGCCTTCTCATATCAGTTGCTGAGGAGATGGTGGGCCACCATTATTGTTATTTCATATTCCAGCCTCATGGAGAAGGGCTGTGAGCTGGTGATTTCTTTTTCTCAGCTTGAAACCAGCAGATCTTGAAAAGTCACAACATTATTATTATCCTATTAATCCCTAGAGATCATCTAAGGTTTGAATTCCTTGAACCTGGTTCCTTGTACCTTACTATTCCTAGTAAGAATCCCTTGTCCCAGACAGTTGAAGTAAATATTATGCCTGTGAGTTGTATATAAAAGAGATTGAACTGCTCTGTGCTGGTCCTTTTTTGCCGAAAGAGGCATCATTTGCATGCAGGCAGGTGGCTGGAATGTGATGATCCTTGATCCCAGTTTATTCTAGCAGTAACTGTTCATCACAAACTCCTAATTCCTGCCATGACCTGCTGAAAGCGATTCATCCATACATATCTTATGTCATGCCGGAACAGTGTGAGTGCATACAGTTGATTACTGTGTTTGTTGTGGGGCTGTTGGTACATCTGGTTCAGGCATGATAACATTTTAAGCTGTTTTGTGTAATATCAAGCATTCATCTAATGATAACACTCAAATCAGATAAAAGCAAAGGCCATAAAAAATCTTGGTGAACAGTTTATAGTGTCAAATCTGAGCCAAGAAGCAAAAACCACAAGCATTGTCTCAGCTAGACAGTAGGAAAACAGAAGCTGCAACAAACCATAGTTATATAATGAAGCAATTATGATTTCCCAGTCTCACAAGTTTTTGAAAACAGCTTTCTCAAGCTTTCCACTAATAATAATTTGAGGCTTTATCACAGGGAAAGAGTGATAAATAAGCAGTCACTCTTGCAAGCATGTATTTTATCACCGTTTTTTCACCCAGAAATACATTAAATTTTATAACTGTGCTGATAAATTGTCACACCTGAAATAGGTCAAGTAGCTGTTTAAATACAAGTCACTGAAAGAAGACCCCTGATAGAGTCCAAAAAAAAAGGAAGGAAAAGCCATTGTATCTGTGTGAGAAGCAAGGAGCCTGGGCTAGCTTTTGTGGTTAAAAGGAGAACTAAATAACAAAGATGTCATAGAGTTTTTCCAAACCATTTTTTATCCTGATCTTCCTGAAATATTAAATTACAAGAGCTGCAGTCGCAGGCTCCCCAGACAAAACTGTGCCACACATACAAATTAAAAATAAATAATAAATGGTTCTGTACGGGAAAAATGTAATTCTTCCTACCAAAGTATTGAATGAGCTGAGGAGAGCATGTCTCCTTTGGCTTGTGGAGATGCTTAAGAAGAGAAGGCTGTCATTTGTCTTGCTAAAGCAATAGCAAACAATATTTGTGGCCAAATTATGCTTTACTCTTTGCAAAGCAAGAAAGCCAACAAAGACTCTTTATAGTAATAACAAGGAAAAATGAAAATGATCCCTGTGTTCCAAGTACAGATGACTTTTTCATGGAGAGGCTTGGGTTCCAGTGGTGAAATTACACATTGAAATTTGGCAGCTCAATTCCGCCTCAGTGATAACAACAGAGGACACAAGAACCCTGAATATTTGCTATTACACTGGTGCATTGATCTCAGCAAATGCCAGAAGTATAGGCAGAATGCCCAAACACTGCCTGCATGGTAGCTACCTGGGTGTGCAAAAGAGTATCTCTGAGGTCTCCTGATCTTAATGCAGTCATGGGGAGGAGAGGGTGCTCCTCTAGAGCACTGTGGCAGCAGTGCTCAGCTGTGACCAAAATTCAAAGTCCTCTGGGCCCAGATTCAGAGGTATTTTGAGCACTTGCAGCTCCACTCTGTGTTCCCTGGAAACTGCGGGAGTCCAGATGGCCAGAATCTTGTTCTCTCTTAAGAGCAATTATTCACAAGTGTCCAGGAGAAATAAAACCTGTAGCAGTCTGTTGCTGTTCCAGGCCAGTGAAAGACCCAAAAGGCTGGACCCAAATGTAATTGCTGGCAGAATTTTCTAAGATGAAGTACAGCCTGCAAAATACCTGTGTACGTAGTTCTGTACTTTTGGGAGAAGAATTCTGTGCTCCTTACTGACCACAGGTGGTAACAGCCCCCTTTGAATGTATTTTGAAAGCTGACAACTATAGTAACCTTAATAACTAACAACAAAATACCCAGCAGAGCTCCTGCTACAGAGATGACTCAGAACAGGGATGACTCAGAAGGTGAAATATTTCACAAAGCACATGGGTGTTCTTCTGAGGTTACCATCTAAGGCTCAACCTGCTTCAGATTATGAGATCTGATAAGATCACAGCCCTCACCAGCAGAATGCAAATCACTGCTCTAATTCATGGACGTTAAATCTGACACCTCAGCTGTAATATACTAGTAATATTGACATGACTTGTATGTTCCTCAGCAAGTACACTTTAAATATGCAAATGGAGAATAAATCCAGGGTATATACTGAAAATGAGACTGAAAGCATTTCTGTTAGTAAATAACCGTGTTAATACTATGTGAAAGTCTATTAAAACAAACAGGCTTACACGTATACACACACAGTCTCAAATGCTCTCATGAAAAGTAGTTAAACTTCAAGAACAACCACTCCTCTGATAAAGACGTAGTCTCTATTTCTCTGTTTTACAGAGCTGCATCAGTCATCCAAGGAAGAGATCACACATTTAGAAAGCAGCAGAGGAGTGGCTGAGCCTGGAGTCCTGGTGACCTTCAGGCACTTGGAAAAGGCCAGGGCTGGATTGTTACTCCTAACTCACAAGTTAGGAAAACAGAGAAGTCCCTGGCGGAGCAGCTTTTCAGCAAGCATCTGAGGTGAGGCTCTTACACATCCCATCATCACTACAGTGACAGTAGCATAGACATTGCTGGGAAACACCCCTTCCCAGGAGGGAAGGAGCCATGCATATCTGGGCTGCTATTTCCGAATCGCTGTAGACTCCAGCAGTGTACTTAACCCAATGTCACATTGCAGTGTAACTCACTGGTGGACTGCAGTTCTTCCCTGCCTGCAAAAACATCCCTAAGATGACATATCTCCAGTTTCTCTTGGCTGGGCAGAGTCTGGCAGGTAGCTGGCTAGGCTAGCTGCTCTTGCCAAAGAGCTGGCTGTGGAGCCACTGCATTGTTCCTTTCAGGCACTAGAATCTGGCTATCACCTTATTAGTGAATGTCCATGAATACATAGCCTCTCAATATTATAAAAATTCAAACAAAAAGTTGCCATTGGGTACAGGGGATTCTGTGATAATTTTTGGGTTGTGCAAATAAGACATTTAGGGAGATGGATGTAAGAGAATGTCCTTAAAGACCTGTCCAAACATCTGGCTTTTCCAGCCAGGAACGTGCTTGGAGGCAGCTGAGCCTAATTCCTTACTCTGAAGTATTTGAGCTGTGCCCTGGCTGAGAGGCGCCTGTTGTGTAGCCTCTCATCAGACACTGATTAAACAGCTGTCAGCTAGGAAAGGAGATGTTATTCCTTCCTCCAACCCACATAGAATTGTAGAATCATTAAGGTTGGAAAAGAGCTCTAAGGTCATTTTGTCCAACCGCCAACCCATCCCCACTGTGCCCACTAACCATGTCCTTTGTTGTGATATCCATGCATTTCTTGAACCCCATCAGGGACGGTGACTGCACCACCTCCCTGGGCAGCCTGTGCCACTGCCTCACCACTCTTTCTGAGAGGAGATTTTTCCTAACATGTGCTCCTGTGGCTTCCCTAAGGCTAGCTCTGGTAAGTATCTGTCCCCAGAGAAATGAAGTGCAGGTAACCAGCTGGCAGAGAACCCCAGCTTCACAGAAAAGGAGGAATGGGATTTGGCCAGCTCAGCTTTGGGATCTGGCTCACAGTGGCAATAGGTAAATGACGAAGCAGGGCTGGGAAGAGATGGAGCAGGTACAGCTCTTAGCATCAGGCAGCAGAGAAATAACACAGCTGTGTCCTGAAAGCACAGTGCAAGCTTCTTTGGACTACTTTTTGGAATTTATTCTGCATTTAAGTTTTTCTCTTAATTTCTTTCTCCAATCAAAAATGTTTTATGATTTCGATTTCCAAATGTTTTACTGTAACAGAAGCAGATATCTGGTCCTGTGAATAACTATTGCTTTACCTATGAAGGTCCTTTACTTTCCCCACCAACTCTCTGGTTAGAGAGAATGATGTGGAAATCACAGAATCACAGAATCCATTTCCAGGAGATGAAATTCTGATGGAAGCCTACAGCGCTTAACGAAACATACTTTTGTTACGCTGTGATTGCCTGCGGAAATGTTAGCAGAAAGTCTTCAACTGCCATTGTGTCAGCAGGGTAGGAACACCTTAATTGCAATAATAACAAGGTGTTTCTCAAAGTATAAATCAACTCTGTAGTAAGCTCTGCCTTGAGTGTAGACCAGTGACATCTCCAAACAATTATTTATAACGCGAGCAGTCAGTTAGCGTGGGCTATGGAGCAAAGTAACCCGGCAGCCAGAGCAATTTCTTGCTTTACTTCCTACCCTTTTACTTTTTCTTCCTCTTTTTTTTTTTCTTTTTTAATTTTTCTTTTTTTGTGAGCATGTGTGGAGAAGAGAGGAACAGTGTGTGGAAACTGAGATTATTTGTGTGTGATCACTATAAGCAAAATGGCCTTTTCTGAATTAGCCTAATTTGCAGGAAAGTGGGGGAAGCTTAATTAACGACCATGTGAGACTTGGAATGACACTTGAGTATCTTGCTTACAGATTGCCAGCCGGGGCTGCTGCAGCTCTTTATCTTCGGAGATCAATGGGGGAGGTTTTAGCCAGGTGATTCTGAGCCCCTTGGATCAGCCTACAGATAAGCTGGGGAAAGGAAAATGAGACCTTGAAGTACGGAATTGTTCGCTTCAACTCATAGGTGCCCCTTGGATGGCAATATTCGTTCATCTCATAGTTGCTCTATGGGCTAGTGAAATGAGGCATTCAGTTACTTTTTTTTATCCTAATTGGATATGCCATTAAAATAAATGCAAAATGTACTTAAATATAATTGTAACATACTTTTCTGGAAAGCATATGTGAAAGCTGTACAAGTCAGCAAAGATTTAGTATCTAGTTCAGTGCAGTTATGCATTTGGTCTCTTATTTAGGCAACACTTGCCCTATACATAAGCCTACGAATTTCTTTCTTTATGCTATGGAAAATGATAGTTATTAGGGTTGGAAAGCCACTAAGATCCTCTGGTCCAACCTTCAGCCCACCACCACCATACCACTAAACCATGTCACCCAATGCAACATGCTACCCTTTTCTTCTGCACCTACAGGGACGATGACTGCATGGTGGTAATTCACACCATGACTATATCTTTTATGCTGAGTGTTCAGTTTAAAAGGACTAGTTTATCTGGCAAAAATTCCTCTATTTTTTGCGCACCAAACAAGTAGTCCTCTTGAGGAAAATCTCAGAGGGAGTAAATGTTTTTTATGACTATCCCTCTAGCGTGATTCTTTGTCTCCAGGTGTTTTGCTGGCTTTCTGCTTGAACTCTGTGGGGGAGCTGATGGGACGTGATGATCCAAGGGGACTTGCAATCTGTTTGAATTGATCATTGAATTTAGGTATTTATCTTGAGCTGTATTTGTTTGGATGAATTAATTTAAAAGTTTTGCTAATGCAAACACATATCAGGAATTTCGTTTTCTACAACATTAATAAGAGAACGGAAAATTTATGAAGCCAAACTAGTTTATATCTTCATTCAAGCAAATACTCAGGTAATATATTTGAGCAAATGCCTTAACACTGAATTTGACATATACCAAGGGACTGATATTCATAGATTCTCCTCACAGTTTGCAAAGCTCCCATAGCACTATATATACTCTGAAAATCCAACAAGGACATGTATTAAGCGTATTGAAATAAAATAGAGTTGAAGTTGTGCTGCTTCCAACAGCTGCTGCAGCAACAACTTATTTACAGAACAGGAGGAAATGTTTCTAAGCTATCTCCTTTCCTACCAGCACCAAGAGCTCTGAACTCATTCTGAAGCACTGAAATAGGTCAGTGAGCTCAATAGACTGAAGAGGGACTGAAATTCTCTGACGCTGGGTCTAGCCTGGTTAAGCAAGCCAGTGGGAATTCGTTGACTTCCACTGACTTGAAGTACAGCACTGAGCACTGAGCTATGGCAAAAAGCAGACTAGCAGAATGGATCTTGATGTTTTCTTTATCATTGAGCAGATTGTTTTTGTTCTTCTACTTTCCTGTACTATTTTGACATGACTTTAACCTGATGTGGGGATCAGATAGCAAAATGCAAAGAGAGGGCTTATCAGGCACCAATCTCACCAGGTCTTGGCCTTGTCCTGCAGAGCATTGCTGCCAAAGGGGCAGGAGCTCCTTGCGAAGGGATGGAGCACACTGCTCAGGTGCTGCACTGCAGAGCCCTGTCTCCCTGCTGTTCTTCTCCCTCATGGAATGGGGATTGCAGCATTGCCTGTCCTTGCAGCTAAGGTGTAAGGGTCAGGGAATTTGAGACTAAGGTAATTGGTGACAAATAATTGCCTCATATAGACGTAGCTTCCCATTCTCTCATGTCCCCTATTTACACAAAGCATTGAAAAGACCTTTATTTTTCTCTGTATTACACTGCAACATAGTCTGTAGTGTTTATTGGCAGAAAAGCAATCATAGCATCAGACTACTGGAGGAAAATTTGATTATACTTATTTATTACACCAGGATTTTCATTATATTGCAAAAAATACAAAGACTTTCTCACACTTACTCATACTCATTTCCTTCTGTATTGAATTCAGTGCCTCTCCACTTGGGTACTAGTTTACTGAGCATACTTCAGCTAAACAGAAGGCCAGAGAGGTCTCAGGTTAATTTACTGCCCTGAAAGTACTCATCCTCATGAGTCATAATACTGACAGCAAAGATGAGTCTGCCACTTCTGCCTCCCCAGCCTCCTGGATGATGAGGCACCTAAACCTCCAATGGGGATGTTAGGAGAATCAGAGTGTGAACAATTACCTCCTTAGAAGCAGGCAAACAGGCCCCTACAAATGAAGATGTGGCAGTTTTATGTGCATCTCAGTTAGGGGAATCTATACTTGCAGCACAATCATTCCTACTTCATCCTCTGGGCTGTAAGATGACCCAGAGGTTTGCATTTGCCTTGGAAATATTCAAGCTGCTTTGTGGAAGTTTTTTTTTCAAGTTGGAGATTTCATCTTCACTCTCCTTTCATTTTGTGATATTTCTTCTTGCTCTTGCTTTGTGATAATTCAAAAGGAAATATTTCCATCAAGCGTCCAAATGCTGTTTTAGCCTGCTAAATTTCACCTGACACAGCTGTATTCCTCCACGTTTGTATGGACAGTGTGCGAGAGCACTCAAAGTACTGAACCGGATTCAAAGAGAAGGGTCTGGCAGCCTGGAAATGTTTTAGAGTGTGCTGCCAAGTTGTCAGAAAGACTTGGAACAGTGGGCATTCTGCATTTCAGTGCAGAAACAATTGGTGCAGCCCTTAACCCCTGTGCCAGCCTCCTCAAGGAGGGGTGTATGAGCCCTGTGCAAAGTGCAGGGGCTCTTCAGTCCCACAGAACAACACAAATGTGGTGCCTGGTCCTCTGCACAGAGACAAGGGATCTGGAATGAGCTCTCTGTGGTGGCATCCTAATGGAAATTAATGCTAATTAAAGAAAACTTATTCCTATTTAGTATGAAGCAGTTGCTAGTTAGGTTGCAGAATTAACCACGTGGGGCAGACTGGCATTTCCCATTCTCTCTTGCTCAAGAGTAGAAACCAATTAGAAGTTGATGACTTTCCACTCCCTCCTGCTATGCTGTCCATCCTTAGGGACTCACCACACCAAACTGTTCCCTGTGCTCACTCATTTGCAGAGGGTACAGAGAGCAGAGCTGCTTGGCTGCCTTCTGCCTGGGAAAGCCAAGCAGCGTTGAGACAGCAGCTTTAACCATTAGCAGAGTGCTGTTACTGCTGTCTCTGGGAGATCCATCAGACAGAGGAGGTATCTTTTTTGCTCTGTGCAGAGGCCATCTCCACATGACCAGAGCCAGGAACTCGTTCCAAGCTCACTGCCAAGGAAGTTGTCATGAGAAGCCAGGAGAAACCACAAACACTGATTCTTCTGGGGATCTTGAAGGTGGAGGGGAGAGAAACCGAACCCTTGGAAAGGGCTTTTTTTTTCCCTTGTTGTAGATTTGAGTGTGCCAACCTCGATTACAACATTATTAAAATGATATATCAAATCCTTATGTCCAGAAACCATTAGTGGAACAGTTCTCAGTCTCTTTTAGCCACATCACTCTTGAGCCTCAAGCTCTGTTAAAGTTGGATCTGGCCCTGTGTTTTCTCTCTTGTTCACTTCATCCCCTGGGGCTCAGGTTAAACATGATGTCACTGCTAAGGAGAGGAGATCTCTCCATAGGGAAAAAAGAGGCAAATGCAGGAGCCACCGAGCCACCATTCCTATGGCTGCTCTGGCCCTGGCAGTTCTTTATTTTAGTTTATTCATAATGTAAGAGAGCACAGACTGGTGGAGGTTGGAAGGAACTTCTGAAGATCACCTGGTCCAACCACCCTGCTCAAGTAGAGACACATAGGGCCAGTTTCATTTCTAGAATGCTAGAATAATTGTAGTCATTTAGGTTGGAATTCTAAAATCTTTCAACCCTGTTATTCACTAATCTTTCAGTTTTCAAATGAAATTTTTATCATGACAGAGATGTCAAGTATTATTTCTACAGTATTGTTGTCTTGTTTTTATAATGTAATACAAGTAAGTAGTACTGGGAGCACTCGTGTCTCCTTCAGTCTTCAGTTCATCAAGCTAAATAAGTCAGCCTCTTTCATTCTCCTCTTTTAATATCAGCTTGTTTGTCTTTATCATTTTGTATCTATTCCATTTTGGGTTCAGCCTTTCTGAATTTAAACAACCAGAATTTTACATATGTTTGAAAAGAGGTGTTCTTATTCAATTTGATATGTTCCCTTCTCACCTGTGAAACATTTCCAGGCTGTGTTTCACAGATGGGATGAGCCAGCCTAGTAGCTCATAGCTGCTGAAAAAGAGAAGGCTTGAGTTGGAAGGGACCTTTAAAGGTCACCTAGTCCAATCCCCCCGCAATGAACAAGGACACACACAGCTCAGTCAGGTTCTCAGAGCCCTGTCCAGCCTGACCTTGGATGTCTCCAAGGATGGGGTTCCATGGGTCCTGTTTGTGTGAGAGTCTTTTCCACATTAACCGAGGGTAACGAAACACAGCAGCAGCACTACTAACTAAAAAGGGGGCCAGGCAGGGTACAGGAACACCCTGTGAGGAAGGAAGATTTGTTACTGTCTGCTGATCTGCTTTAGAGAAACTGTTAGGTCACAGCCTGAACCAGCAATTGAGCACTTGGTGAAGGGGCATATCCAGCCCTGGGAGCACAGGTGTGATCAATTCACTTGTGCCAGGAGACCCTAACCTCATTTAAGGGCTGGCAGCCATAAGGGAAACATCTTTATTTGGAGATCCCCTCTTTTTTCAGAACTCTCTGATCCTTGGAGAAGGGGTAAGTGATTCCTTTTCTGTTACTGGATTGTGACTACTACCTTTCTTAGGTTGAAAGCAACTATGTCTGCTGCCACCTATACTTAACTGCTGCTGACTAGGGAGAGGAAAAGACTCACTAGTCCAGCCCTTTCCTTCCAGCTATAGTGAAGTTTAGAACTCTATGGTGCTTTAACTATCCTTGTTAGCTAGCGAAGGGAAACCTTGGCAAAGCTTCAGCAAGAGGCAGACCTACAAGGCAGGGAGCTTTCTGCTGCATTGTCTTGTCTTTTCCTCCTGCCTGCCCCAGAACAGTTCCTTATATAAGAACTTGCCATCAGGACGGTGAGCTGGAGAGATAGTGTTTTCCTGTTGACTTCCCTCAAGTACTTGAACTTTGTCCCTTTTGAAGCCTGTCAGGAGGACTTCAAGTATGAATTTGGGGTATTTACAGAAGAAACCTCTCCCTCTCCTGCAGAGAACGCAGCTTAATGTAGTCTTGCCTTTGAGATGATTTTTCCTCTTAGTGTCTGACATGATGCTATATTTTGGCCTTGGTTGAAAAAGCAGTATTAGTAGCGCGCTAGTGCGCTGATGGTTTGGTTGTTGCTGAGTGTTGGGTGCAGAGTAGGACCGGGTGACATAGTGAGGAAGAGCTATGGCCTTTCTTGTGAGAGACCAGAAAACTGAGGAGTTGCTTAGGGTCGGCTAGTGCTCGGGGGCTGGCTGGGCGTTAGTGGGTGGGTGGTGAGCCATTGTGTTGGGAGTGGGGCACTGCTCAGTGAGCAGTAGTGGCAGGTGATGAGACTTTGCATTGTGAAAGTGTGTTTTTATATATATATATATATACGCACATACACACACATATATAATCATTGCTATTATTTTATTTTTATATATGTATTATGTATGTATTACTCTTTTCCCTCTTCTTTTTCTGTCTTAAAAGGTAGCTTTTTATCTCAACTCTCGAATTCTACCTTAGTTTTCCCCCCAGTTCTACTTATGCGGGGAAAAGCGTGGTGCTGAGCTGCTGCCTGGTTAAACCAGAACTGTCCTACCAGCAGAGCATCTAACAGCTGCTTTCTGTGGTGATGCTTTTGCAAGGAGCAAAGCAGTTTTGTATTAACAGCTCTGTAGGCTTGTAGCCTGGCAGGGCAAATTAAAAAGCCAAGTGCAGACAAAGCAGGGAAGCCAGGCCTTCTGCTGGAAATAAGCACAGATGGCAGCAGTACAATTGAAAGTACTCCAGGGCTCTCTCCCGATCCACTGGATTGTTTGGAACAGAAGAGGTAGCAACCCACAGCATATCCTTGGCCTCCTGTCAAGAAATGATTGATTATCAGAGGCGTGGTGGTGAGCCATGGCCATTTGAGAGCCCCCACACATTAGGCTTCACATCAACTTTCAGACACTTCCAATCAGAATTTCATTTAAGGTGCAGTATTTCTTTTTAGGCTGCTCCTGGTCACACTGGTTTTGTTTGACCCTTAATCATCCTTTTCCAAATTACTTACTTTTTTAGTTATTTTTCCACCAGCCCAAACACAAAAGGGCTTGCAATGTGGAACAAGGTATGTCAGGTTGTTTCTTCCAATGTCTTGCTTGCAACATGCTCTATCTTTAGCTGTTTGCTGGCACCTGTACAGAGGTGGAAGATCTTGCAGGCTTGATATTGACTACGTTATCAGACTGCCTTTCTGTGCAATTTAAACCAATCTGCTAAGGAAGGGTGTTCTGAGTAGGTATCTTCAGATTGCTCTTCCACTTCTATAAGCAAGCTGTTCCTCAAAATCTGTATTTTTGTCTTGCTCTGAAAGATGTGCATTCCAACAGCTGCAGGTTTCTCACAAGGCTTTCTGGAGTTATTCAGTGGCAGGGAAGGCAACGTTTGGGCCAGGGGATTTTCTTGGCAGACTCTCATCACCAACTAATAAAAGCAGGGGAGGTGAGCGCAGAAGCACTGGGCAGCTGAAAGGCATTGCCAACCTCTGTACTGTGGTGACTGAAAGAAGGGAGAGGAGCAGGCAGGAGTGGGTTAGCACTTACTGCAGTTCTGCAGCAGCTATATCAGGAGACACTCGGGTGTCCCATGCAGTCTCGCTGGACTAATTATGTTAAATTCATCTTCATCCCATGCTTTCTCTCTTTCCCATGCAGCCTGTGGAAGGGCAACCACCAATGTTCTGCTTGCTTCCTTACAGCTGCAGGTGCTATTGCTGCACAGAACAGGTATGACAATGATTTTCCCAGGAACAAACACTTCCTTTGTGGGGGGAAAAAATACAATTCATAAAGTAACAGATTTATTTATGAGTACTTCTGTATAGTTAACTAGTACCCGAGATTAGTTCATGTGAGTGAAACTTTCTGCCTTGCCTGACTCACAGTAACAATGAAGCAGGAGTAAATCAACAGGATTAAGCAGTGTAGCTGAGATCTGAGCCCTCCATAGCTTCCTTCTTAGCCAAGCTGGATGAAAAACTAGCAGAAAAATCAATAGTGAGTGATCTCTCCTTTCTCACCCACCCAGAAAGTGAGCATGAACCAAGCACACCATGACAGCTCAGGTATGAGCAGTATTATGAGCTGAGCTCATGGGGCTGAAACTGCTCTCAAGGGTAAGCTGAGCCTCTCCACTGGCAAGACAAGGAGCCTAGGGATATTAGTCTTCACTGTAAATACCTCAGTTGAATGTCAAAGTTATATGGGAGGAATTTTCATGGAGAACCTTTCCCTAAGCATGTGTTCTCCAAAACACCTTTCCCCAGTAGTCCTTTGCCACAGTGCATCCCTATGAATGCTGAGCTGTTACTCCCTGAATCCCTCTGTGGTAGAGCTAAGGGATGCTGAATGAAGCTTGTAGGGAATGGATTTGAGATACAAGATGTATGTATCTCTTTGTGCAGCATGAGTGATCTTCTGCAGGTTTATTATTACCTAACCCAACAATTATGTATTCTGAGGGACTAAGCAGGGAGTGGGCTGCAGAAATTGGCTAGGCACAGGTGTGCTGAGGCAGGTGGAGGGTCTGGATGCCCAGCAGGGTATTTCTTGTGTTCCTATGGTTATCTGGTGGCCAAGATAAATAAAAGACACTTTTTTTTTTTTTTGTGGATAAATAGCTAAAGTAGATGTGTTTTATGACTGTCAGATTCAGATGGTTTGTTAAAATTAGAGATGATAGATTTATAGCCCAGAAGGGATTATTACAGCATAAGCACAGACCACAGACTTCCCGCTCTCATTTCTGCTTTTGCCTTCTTTAGTGCTATCCATGCTCTCCCTCTAGGGATGAGGCTTTCATGCCCAGCCCCAACATAAGCAGAGATGTGCCTGCCTTGGCCAGTGTGATGTCAGCAGTCCCAAGGTCCCCACTTTAGCCCACTTTGAATGAACTTTCTTCCTTCTTAAGTGTAATCTAGTTTTCCTCACATCTGCCAGTAAAATGTGCATCTCCCATTGCCACAGCCCTTTCCTGGGCTCCTCTGCTTTACTTAACATTTAGATTTCAGCCACTTTTTTAATTACAACCATAGTACTTGATTGTCCAGTGGGGTGAAATGAGGCACAAGGTGGCAGCTGCAAACTCTCTCATAGTGTCTGTAGTGCATATGTTGTCATATAACTGTTGTTCTGTTGCAGGTTACACAGCCCCTACTTGCTCTGTATCTGCTTTTCCTTTAGCACTGTTTCCACCATAATTTGATGGGGCAAGAAACTGATTGAAATGTACCAAACTGTATCATCTTGAGTGCTCAGAAAAATCCCTGCAGTTGGTGGGTGGCTCTGGGGGAGGGAGTGATTGATGCAAAATGTCCCCTCTCCCCAGGAGATCTTTCTCCCCCACGCCCATAATCCTACCACTTTGTACTTATATAATATTGTCATCTTATGTGGCACATATGCCCTTGGTGTGTCACCAGCAGGAAGCTCCATCAGAACTTGGAGCAGGAGGCTGAGCTGGGTTGTCCTGACCTCTGCTGCTGCACAGTGGGCTCGTAGCCTCTTTGCACTGAGAGATCCTACTGTTTTTTCCTTGCCTACTGAGTTGAAGTTTGTGTTCAAGATTCCTTGACAGAGCATATTAATTTATTAATGGAATCTTATCTAATGATCAAACTCCTTTCAATTAACAAATGAAAATCCTGTGCAAGGGCATAATATGCTGTTCAGCAAGCAAAATAAAAGCCCTGACCCCTGGGCAGCATTTCTAGGAGCACAGAGAGAGGCAGCCTGCAAACACTGTAGATGTTCCTCTAGTCTTGCCTCAAGGCAGCTGAGGGGTGGATCAGCTCAAATGCATCCAGCAAGAGCCTTGTATTTATGTAGCAGCAGTGGGAGCATTAAATCACAACAGTGCCCCAGGGCTAGGATCTGACAGGGTAAGGAGAGGCTGTACTGAACCGGAGCATGCAAGGGGTGGTGGGGATGAAGAAAGGAAACGTGCAGTCGCTGTGCAACAGGTCAGGGCTGGGAAGGGAGAACTAGTTTTTGCCTGCTGTTCAGTTTAGTGCAGCACCACTGAAATTCAAGTAATTTGAGAGGATATATTAGGTAAGAGCACATTGGACTACCAGGAATGGAAACATTTCATTTTAAAATGAGCAGATGATGTTGCTAGGCCAGGCTCATCTTGGTGGTGAGGAAGGAGATGTGCCTGGGATACACTTGAGGCCTTGGTGCAGTAGCACAGAGGACTCATAGAACCATTAAGGTTGGAAAGACCAATAAGATCACCTAGTCTGTCCATCAGCCCATGCCTGTGACTGCTTTATACCATGTCCCTCAGTACCGTATCTACCCTTTTCTTGAACCCCTCCAGAAATGGTGACTCCACCGACTCCCTGGGCAGCCTGTGCCAATGTATAACCACTCTTTCTGAGAAGAAATTTTTCCCAGTATCCAGCCAGCCATTAGTCTCTTATTTTCCTAACTCCCGTCTTGAATTATTAGGGTTTCTTGCTCTGACATGTGTATTGTTCATCTATTCTATTGAGGTTAGCCCATCACTGTCAATAATACCAGGCCTCTATGAATTCAGCCTGCTTTTAAGCAGAAATTCCTCTCCTCTCCAGCACCACTCCCTGCTGTGCTGGAGCTATTCTTACTCCCATTTGCACACGCAAGGCACGCACTGCTCATGTTCCTCCCAGCAGGCCCCAGAGGGCAGCAGGAACAGCTGTGTGCCAACTGCCCACAGCTACTGCATCCTGAGTGCATCCTCTCCTCCAAACCTCTGGCACACAACTTCACTGTGCGACTATGCAGCAGGTGTGTCACATCACATCCAGCATGTGCTTTAGTGAGTCTGGCGTACTTCTTGTGTTAGGCTACTGTCTGTGAACCTTTCTCCTTCCCTCCCTCCTTTACAGAACTTTGGATCTGGTCTTTACCTATGAGGCAGCATCTCCTCAGATTTATTTTTTTCCCCACAATACAACAGGGTGCTCAGCACTTGCACTGGATGATGAATGAAAAATTTCTTTCTTGGTTTATGTAAGTTCGTTCTTTCTTTCCCCTTAAGTTTTACTCTCTAATTAGATGTGTTGAATTGCAATGGTAACCAATTTTCAGATGCATAGTATTTGATACAAAGAGGAATCAAAATGTTGAGATGTAGCTGGAGGTTAGCAAAAGGCTATTTGGCCATCACACAGTAACTGTGATGTTGCTCCTTTAGGGCTACCAATGTGTCAGCACTTGTGTGCACTGGATATCTTGTGTGGGCACACTCGGATTTCTTCCACCCTGGACCTGTTCAAGTTGCACTGTCCTTAATATTCTGTGAGCTAGGCATAATTTACAGATACACAAATTCAAAGTACATCTAAGCTAGCATGTAATGTTCTATTTAAGAGTAACTTCAGGAGCAAGATTCAACACTGAAACACAGTTGCGTTGTGGGTTTGGATTTTAAGGTACAGCACTGACACCTGTTGCATGAGTTCCTCTAGAGAGTAGCAGATCCCAGCTGTTCTCAGTTACTTCCTCCTAACATTAGGTGATAATTACATCCTCCTGACATTTCAGATGCTTATACCAAAAAATGTTGTCATCTTTTCCATTCTGGATTAGGAATGGAGAAAAAAATCTGAATCTGTTCAGAAACCTATCACAGAATGGCTGGGGTTGGAAGGAACCTCAAAGATAATCCAGTTCCAACACCCTGTTGTGGACAGGGTTGCCAACCACTGAACCAGGCACTAGATCAGACTGCTCAGGGCCTCATCCAACCTGGCCTTGAACACCTCCAGGGATAACTTCTATCAGTCTACCCTCTAATGTACAAAGATATTCAAAACTGCCTTCCCCATTATAACCAAACTTGGGTGGTATAACTGAAATTCACCAAGCTCACACAATGAAATGGGAGATATCAGTACATTGCTGTCATTTTTCATCACCACTGGAGTCCCCAGCCTAGAAGGATTGCTGGCTGGAGTTCTCCAGCACTTGAGACTTGTTCTTCATCAGCCAATGCCAACAGCCATCAGTATGTTGTTCTTGTGGCTTCAGATATCCAGGCTTGCACTCCAAAGAAACCAGGAGTTTTGACCTAATAATCAGAGATACCCAGAAAGTAGGCTTAGAAAAAAAAAAAATAAAATGCAAAGCTGTGAAGAGGGGGAAAAAAATACAGGCCCAGAATACTTAATTGTTATTGCAGGCACATTTTCAGAGCTTGTAGCTTCCCTCCTGCTGAGCTGTGGGGCCCACAAGACATGTTAGAGGAATCCCACCCCAGGGATGAGGCAGTCCCACTCTGCTCTCAGTGCTTACAGGATGCAGCTCCCACTGAAGCCATACTAAAGCAGTATTTTAAACATGACTTGGAAGAACTGTCAGCTCTCTTGCTGAAATTTGGGGTATTTTTAGCAATTAGCTGCATTCAAATGTTCCTTGCGTGATTTGCAAGGACAGCAAATGGTTTAGTCGATTAGCAGAAAGGGTCAGCTATTCCTCTGGACAAAAGCAATGCTCACTATCTTCAAGGCAGATGGAAATCTCCACACTTTGCAGTACAGGCTGACCTGTTGGTTTCAGGAAGGGCCATGTTATCCACGGCACTTCACAAAATTAAAACTTCTCTCTTGAGTTAGTCTGACATCAGCTATCAGGCTACCATGGAGTGGCAGGAAGCTCTGACATAGATGGCAATGTAGCATGATCCGTGCCTCAGAATGGCCGTGATTCTGCTCATATTTGAATTGCACTGCACGAGGCATATGCTTTCACTTTAAGCCTGCAGTCAAGGGGCTTGAGCAGATGCTGAAAATTAAGCAAGTTGTTCAACAGATTTGTTATAAGTCCTCCATTTGCTTCCCAGCATTTAGTACTGCAAAGCGATTTGAGTATGTCTCTTTCTTGATCTGCAAAGCTTGGGAATTATTCAGCTGGGAAAAAGTGCAAAATATTAATTGCCTGCAATTGGCACAACTCCTTGACATTTTGGACAGGAGCAAGTCCCAAGCCTGCCAGCTTGAGCACTTCTCTGCATGAAGTGTGAGGCTGTTGGAGGCAATGGCTGCTGGATGCAGCTGCCCCATAGCTCAGAGCCTTACAGGAAGGGCTGGGTGAGAAAATCTCTCTTCAGGCATAAAATCGCCTATACTGCAGAGCTGCACCAAGACAAATGCTTTTCTGTGTCTTGGAGGGGAGGGAAGCATGGTCTGCCTTTTCTTTCTCTTGACAAGCATCTGTGTGAGTCAAGATTTCCTCTGCAAGTCAATGTAGGAACTTTAATGCCTGACATTAAATATTCATTTTTAAAGCTGTATTCAACTGGAAAGAAGTCAATTAGAGTCTCTTGCAAGGGAAAGGAAAAAAAAGTCTATTAGCAAAAGTGGTGACATTTCCTTTTGATAGAAAGCTGGTGTTTCCAAGAGTCTGAGATAAAGGCTAACAGGCAGTAATCAAAGAATGCATGAACTAGGCCTTATGCAATATCTCTTCCATCTGTTCAGCACAGGTCCATGTGATCCTTACCATTAAGCACTGAGATTTCTCTTCATCTCACAAAAGAAATCTCTTGCAATATGTGAGGAGTGTTACGTCCAGACCACAATCTTTCTGCCTGGACTTATGAGTGCATTTCCCCATAGCTGAGCTAAGCTGGCATGTAAAGCTTGTCTTGGTCAACCATAAAACTAGTCACCAGCCATAAATGTAGATCTGAGAGGATCTTGGCTTCAGTTGGGGTAGTTAATTTTTGTCACTGTAGCTGGTGTAGTGCTGTGTTTTGGACTTACTATGAGAATAATGGAGATAGCAATGAAATGTTGTTGCTGAGCCGTGCTTGCGCAGAGCCGAGGACTTGGGCAAGGATTTGCTCAGCCAGTGAGGAGCTGGGGTGGAACAGCACCAGGATAGCTGACCCAGACTGTCCAAAGCGATGTCCTGCACCATATGGCGCCACACTCATCAATGATACTGAGACAGTTGGCTGTTTGGGGGGTGGCTAGCATTGCTCAGGGACTGGCTGGGCATCAGTTGGCTGGTGGTGAGCAATTGCACTGTGCATCACTTGTTTTTGTTTTTTTTTTCCTTTTCTTTCTTATTAAATGATCGTTATCTCAACACTTGAGTTTCTTTTCTCTTTTTTTTTTTTTTCTGATTCTTTCTCCCATCCTTTTGCCCAGAGAGGGAGTGAACTGGTGTGTGGTGCTGAGCTGCCTGCCAGGCTAAAGCACAACACAGAGCTTGAGAAGGCACTGGACCCGGAGCCCTGCACTCAAATTTGTCTATAAGATGTGTGGAAAGTGCTACGTTGCATCTCAGATGCTGGGCTAGAACTGAGTTTTCCAGGAGAAGCCTGACCAGCTGGAGAAGTAGAACCTCTCGTCTTAGTGCCAGTAGTGATGCTTTGATTATGCTTGTTAAAGTGCAGACAGATAAAGCACAGAACACAGCATTCATTCATTATGACTTTATTTTTTTTGTAGATTCTAAAAGCAGATCTGCTTGCAAAAAAAAAAAAAAAAAAAAAAAAAAGTGCCTTCATTGGTCTTCCCTCCTCACTCATCAGTGAGAACCTCTGGAGTTGTACCAGGCAACCCCATTGCTTCACGCAGCCCCACTGCTTCATGCAGCAGTGCTCTGGCTGTGAGTTCCAGTAATCTGAATACCCAGTGAGTATTTTTTCTAATGTCCTTTAGAGCAAACACTAATTAGCCTCAATCAAAAGTAAAGAATCTGATGCTTCATCCTCTGGCACTGCATGTTCCTTGATTGAAAAGAGACAAGCTGGTATTTGTGCCTTTCCTCTGTAGAGGAGACAACTCAATAAGAGAACGGGTTTTGCAAAGAAAGTTGCTGAGAGTCAGGAAGCCATACAGAACCACTGAGGCCAGGGGGAAAGGGAAGGGAAATGGTTGTAATTTCGGCCTTCCTTCAGCGAGCAGCCACCGCTTCATCTTTATGGGAGTGCCTTCTGTTTTTAGCTTGAAAAAAAGCATGGGGTGAGGAACCTTTCATAGATCTTTATCAGCCTCCACCATGCATCCATGCTTGCATTCACTCAACTTGAAAGGGATTTTTCTATGTAATTCTGGAAAAAAAGGATCTCACGCTGGTTCCTTTTCTTATAATGTGAACTTGCAAAATGATGAACAGGCTCAATTCCTGTGAAGGTCAGTAGACGTGCTCAGTTACCAGCAGGATTTTTCCCTTTTGCTTTATGCCCATGTAAGTAGTTTGATTCTTTCTCCTTAGCTAACGTTAAAATGCCATATTGATCCACTGGTTCTTCACCAGGAGCATGAGAATTATTGCTCCTTCAAGAAAGTGTGGAAATGATTCCTTTTTTTTTTCCTGCTAATGGGCTTATGAAGCTAATGGGCTTCATAAAAGTGTCAGAGATTGGTGCAGATAGAAAGGGACCACTGCAGACCTCTACTCAAATTGAGTCCAGCAGCAGGTTGCTCAGGGCTTTGTACAGCTAGTTTTGAATATCTCCAAGGATATAGCTCCCACAGCCTCCCTGGACACCTGTTTCAGTTTTTTTTATCACACACATTATGATCTTTCCTTCTTGGTATCAAAGTCAAAATTTCCAGATTGTCCATTGCCTTTCATCCTTCTAAGTGTAAACCTCTCCAGAGCGTCTGACTCTGTCTTCTCTAAATTCCCAGAATCTGGATCATGTAAGAAAAAAGAAAAAAAAAAAAATGGGCGGAGAGGCAGAATGTACCTCAAGACTGAGACTTCAGATATTACGGAGCTGCAGGGGGATTAGTCAGAGCTACTGGTTCAGATGCCATTTAATTGAGGAACAAAAATGAACGAAAATCATACTGGATCTGAGAACCAAACATTGCTCAGAGCCTTGCGCACATCAAGGAACTTGAGTATATTTGTTGCTAAGAAGAGCCAAAGAGGAACTCTTCTCCAAACAAGTTTCCAACTAGATTGTCCAGTTTTCTTTTTAAAAAACTGTTCTCTGAGCACCCCAACATTTTGTGGCACTCGCATCTGAGATGGTCATTTGTTTTTCTGGTTGGATTTTACATGTGCTATTAAGAACAGATTCCATTAGAAATGCAGATTCCCCTAAAACTGGTTGGTATCGTGTGAAAACCAGCTATTGACAGGATTGCAGCCCATCACTTAATGTCTTAGGGCTTCAAGGTCAGCTTTGAATTTGGCTCATTATGTTGGTCACCTGATAGCATTGACAGCAATGCGGAGTCATGAAAGTGAATCAGGAAACCTTAAAGAACTGAAAGTAAGATGTCTCTTGGGAGTGGTACTCTTAAGTATCTGTAGGACTGTAGTAAGGCTCTTCTCTTGTTGAAGCTCATGCTTTTAGGTGCTTGTGCCACCTTGACTTCTGTGCAGAGGCAGTAGGCAGTTGTAGGGACCAATGAGGTCTCCCCTCAGCCTTCTCTTTTGCAGACTAAATAAAACCAATTCTCTCAGTCACTCCTCGTAACACTTGTTTTCTAGTCCCTTCACCTGCCTCGTTGCTCTTCCGTGTGGCTGGGAAAACTGCTGCTAAATAGAAATGACTTTGTTTTTCCCCCCAGGCCATCACTGACATCTGCCCTTGCAGTCTCTGCCCCCACACACCAGGCATTGCAGACTGGCCATGACCAGCACAGCCAACACCAAACACCCTCTGAGGGGCTGCATGCTCACGAGGGTTGTGGAGGTGGGAGCATCTGCTGGGGCTGCTTTGCACCAAGGTCCTCCTGGCTGGGATGCTGTGAGATCCAAGGTGTCAAGTAGCCAAAATGGAGAAGCAGCGTGAAAGATGCACCATATGAGAGCTGTTATAAACCAAAGTGCTGCTATATGTATTTTTTACTTCGTCCCAAGAAGCATACACTGTCATCTTCTGGTCTATTTTGGTTCCTGAGGATGTGAATAGAAATATGACGCAAGGTAACTAATTAGGACTAGTTGCAGAACGATTAAACTAAGCAGTATTTTTCTTTGGAAGAACCATGAGCATTTCATGGCTTAGATAAGTGATTTCCATATGCTTTCCCTTGGCCAGGAAATGCAAGTTGCTCGCTACATCCCTGCTGGTTTTGTTCGCTGAATTCTTGATGTTAGAGAAAGAGATAATGGAAGTTATCATATCCCATTCTCTCCTACAGACTTTCTGTTCAGTGGGGAGTCTGAGCATTTCCTCCCATCAGCAGTAATGATAATGGGTCTCACCTAATGAGCAGCCACTGGGATAAACACACACATGACAACAAATTAGCAGCTATGGATGCAATCCTGAAAGAAAATGACCGCAGGACCCCAGAATCTCTCTTGGAGGTCATCAATTTCTTTGTCCCTTAATGAAAACGGAGGATTATCACCTCAGTCAGGAGTGGTCCCTGAAACTGCCTCGTTCTTTTAAGAGATGCTGTAAGGAAGGGCCATGCTTTCCAAAAGCAGTTTCTGAAATGTAACTGTAGACCACAGGATTGGATTGATGCAGCTTGGCTATGACCTGAGGAGGCTGAGAATAGCTCTGGGGCCTCTGCCAAAGCTGAGGCCTCGTCTCATCTCTGGGGCATGTGGGGATAACTTTCTTATTCAGACAGAGCAAAAGCAGGACAAGGCAAACTACCTGTAAACAAGCACCAGTGTGCAAATGTGGAGCCGTCCACTTTGACAAATGCTGAAATGGTATCCCTGCAGCAGCAGCCAGTGCATCTGGGCAGGCGAGAGCTGCTTGTCCCCTGCAGTGCCAAACCACAGTCAGCAGTGTTGCAGGAAGTCAGGGCCACGTGATCTCCCCACAGCTTGCTGGAAGTTGGTTTTATCTGTAAGTAGCTCCTGTCAGCCTAACACGTGCACAGCTCCATGGAAGAAGTGCCTGGTCTCAGCCCATTTGCAGAGAGGACACGTTCCCTTTGTAGCACTAACCAGCATGGCCAGCTCTGGCTGCACGCAGCCTCAGCGCAGAGATGATATGCTCCCCTCCCACCCAACAGGAGTTCAGCATGCCCTGGAATAAGACACATGGGTGGCAAAACTGGCCATTGACTGCCCTCATGCCATTTTTCTTGGCATAAGGAGACTTCAGTTTCTAGGGCTGCTAATCCACTGTAAAGTTCACCTTGTAGCTGGAGGGAGAGCTGCAGCTTTACTTAGAATTGACATATTGCTCTGAAATGTGTTGCTTTTGGCTGATGTATTTATCAAGCAGTTGTTTCCATTGCTGCTTTCTCTAATTTATGTCATCGCTGCGTGGCATGCTTTAACTCTCTGGTGTGCTTTGTGCAGTTTGTCTACAAGCGCAGAGCAGATGAAGGCAACCTGACAGTAGCTGGTTTGCACTCATTAGAGCAACACTGGAGGGTTTGCGCTCAGTGCTGACAGCGTTCTGAGATGAGGAAAGCAGAGATCAGGGCTCCTGGGTTCTGCTTCCATCCCTCCCTCTCTGTCTGATCGTTACCAATCACACACTCTGTAAATGGGGTCTTAACCAGAACCCTGAAAAAATGCGAGGCATCTGAATTAGTGGCTTAATTTGTTTTGGTAGATTTGTGAATACATCAGATGCCCAGACGAGTTTGTGTCTGAAGGCAACTGGGAATGAGGCAGAGCCTTTAAGGGGAGCGATGAGGACATGGCTGCTACTGTAACAGGAATTGTCCTCACCAAGGGCCAAGTGTGGTGAATTATGGGGTGTCCTCCACTACCACTACTCATTAGTTGCGCTTAATTAATTAGTGGAATTTGCCATCTAATGGGTGCTCAAAGGCCAGAAAGCAAATCCTGCTGCTCACCTGGGCAGAGCTGCAGAGTATCTGAATAAACGCACGTCCAGCCTTTGCCTGATAAAAAGAGGTGGTGGAATAACGTCATAGAATCATTAAGGTTGGAAAAGACCACTAGGATCATTGCATGCAACCATCACCACCTGGTGAAAGAAGGTGCTTGGGAACTCAAGTGGGGACACAGTATTCTGGACAGCATCCACATAAAAAAGCAGGTGGCCCAGGAAGGAGTCTTTCATAGTTTTGCCCAAGGCTGACCAAATGGATACAGGATGACCCAGATTTGGAGACCTGCATTCTGCTTTTTGTCCGGAGGTGGTTTTCCTGCTCATGTCGGCAGGCAAGCAGAAATCAAGAAAGGGCCACAGCTGCCGACTTGGCCAGTGCTCATCCATCTCCAGCTCACCGTGCCGAGCATCTCAAAGAAAGGCCCCACAGGAAGTCTTACAATCATGTCTTCCCTCTATTATGTCTCCTCATGATCATCATCAATTAGGTATGAGTTTAACCTTCAAAGTCCAATGTGTTATTGCTCACAACCTTTTAATGTTTGCAATTAGGAGAACTCTAAATAATTTTTCAGCATTACTTTGCTGCAACACCTGCCTCTGGCTGTAGAATCCATGGTTTAATTAACCTGCCATAAGAACAAATTTCCTCTTACCCTTTTTTAATTTCTCACTCTCTAATTTCATCAAATAGTCATTTGTGTCTCAGTTGCCACATGGGGACTGTAAAACAAGGATGATAGCACAGTATTTCTACCCATGGGTAATGTCAGTGCAAATAACCTCAGTGCCTGGCAAGCATTTGGATGCTAACTACGGCAAGTACTGTGGCTGTGCTGGGCTCTCTGATATCAGCTTTAGACTGTGAACTTCCCCAGACGTGCAACTCACATCCCTGTTATGTTGCCACTGAATTACTGAGATGAGGCTGCTCATTTAAGTTCTCAGTTGGTTTGAAATACCGCTGCTTCCTCGCCTCTTCCCACATCTATTTTCCCATGCATCTGGAACGCTAAAAAAACAGAAGCTTATTTAAAGAAGCTTTCTAAAAAGGGAGAAACCATAAGAGCTGCTTCCCAGAGAGTTCTGTGCTGGACTGTAATGCAAAATTGCTCAGGACTGCTGAGGAGGAATCATAGAGCCATTAAGGTTGGAAAAGAGCACTGAGAACATCATATCCAACCATCAATGTGTCAGCACCATGCCTACTAACTATGTCTTTCAGTGCCAGTCAGCTCTAGGCACCAAAACCACACCCTTGCACAGGAGCCATGGTAGGAGATGCATTCTTTCACAGAGAGTAGGGTAACCCCTTTCATTTATTCTGTGGCAAGAAAAGACAGCATGACGCTCAGTTAGATGGGGGGGTGCATGGTTTTGCATCCCATTCCCATTGGAGTGGTCTGGCTGATGTCAGGAGGTCGATCACCTGCACAAAGAGGGAAGGCACAGCTGAGCCATAGCCACTTGTTGCACCTAGTCAGCTGCCTAAATGCAAATAAGGTCACACCAGCCATAGCGATTGCATGCAGCACCATAGAAGAAACAAATCATCCATATGGACAGGATAACATAGCACTGAAAGGGTTTAGTTTTTGTACAAATTTCTCAATTAGTACTAAATTGTCTCCCCCTGCAACAAGTCCAGACCTGAGTAAGAACAGTTCTGACTCCCCTACAGGCTATATACAGTAGTGTTCCAACATTTTCTCACCTTTTATGAGATGCTCCACAGGGTGGAAAATTTGTCAGAAGTCATCTTTGCATAGATCAGAAATGGAGATCAGTGCAACACAGTACAGAGGATTTAGTGCTCAAGCCGCTGTCAGCACAATGCGAGGGGAAGCACTTGGTCCTGTTTCAAAAGGGAGCTGTGTTATGGCTTCCTGGGACCTGCACTCGCAGAATGCAGGTAGGGAGTTTGATTCAGTTCCGCTCTGGCTTTCAGAGGAATCTAGTGCAAAATGGCCCTGAAGTCAAAACTTAATTCTGCTGGGGGTGTCATAAAGTGTGGGTAGAATTCCTATATAATCATGTGATTCCAGACAGCTTTAAGGAAAGTACCATGGATCCTGGTGTTTATAATGAAGCCTGCAGATCAGCCCTAATAACTGGATGCCTTTCCTCACCTACACTGCTGTGCACAATGCAGGGAGCCCATATGTGGTACGTGACTTTTCCTGGCAAGCACCGCACTGTATGCACCAACAGTCAATCTAGCACCTCAGCACAGTATTGGACATAAACAAAACTTAGCTCTGAGGATCTGGAGGCTCTAGCCTGCTCTGGTTACAGAGAGGGAAAACAAATCACAGGTCTTGTGTACCTTTGTGGCACTTGTCATCCAGCCGGATCCCAAAAGTCAGCAGCCCACTGACACTGGCATGTTGCTAGGAAGGGATGTGGACAGCCTGCATGGGACCATAAAAGTCTTACCCTCACTGCTGCTGCTGCAGCTTATTATAAAACTCAGCAGCCAAGCACTGAGGCTTCTGAAATACCAAATGTACTTAAATGTATGATTCCCTGGGAAAATGGCCTTGCAGGCACCACTTCTCAATGCCACCAGCGCATCCCCTGGTTTGTAACAAAGCATAGCATCCGCAGTGCTGTCTGCATCACTGAAGGCCCTGGACGAGTCCTCCCTCACTGGTCCCTCACTGCCTTGTGAGAGTGAAACGGATGTGTTATGATCCACACGTCAGGCTTCAGACACAGAGGTGCAGAGCGAGATGAGGCTTCGGAGAGCTACAGATTTATGATTGGAACTAATGTGACGTGGGCACTACAACACCACAAATCAAAGCGACAGACTGTGTAGGAAATTACATTGCAATGCAGTTAGAATCATAGCAGTGTAATGCTTTGTGCAGACAGCCTTACTTTGAGCCTGATTTGGGTTTGAACTTATTCCTGCAGAAGAACCTCCTACCCTCTTTTAAAAAGAAAATCCACTAAAACCTACCTCGAACAGTGCTAATTTAGTGGCCCCAGAGGGAGGGAACACCACCAGGGAGCCATTCCTCCTTTATAAATAAATACCGTATAAACAAAGTGTATTTTCAGAGGCGCTGGACACATTCGTGGAAGAATTCCTCCAAGGGTAATGGTAGGCAGGAAGTCCCCGAGCCACAAATCTCGGGGGACCGGGAAATATTTGGGGGAGCGAGCAGGACACGCTCAGAGGGCTGCGCCCTGATTCCGGAGTCACCATGGAAGGAACGGAAAACACTTTGCCGATGGGTCGGAGAACTTAAACGTCTTCCACTGCCCTTCTCCAGCGAGGCTGTATTACAGCGCCCTCTGCTGCTTGTTAGAGGGTATCGCATCCAAGGTGAGAGGAACACAGAAGGCTCCGCCCCCAGCCCCCTCCACATGACCGCTGCTCCCCGCCCCTCCATTGATACCCCGCACCGCACCGGAAGGTTCCAGGCGCCGCCAGACATGCCGAGTCGCTGCCCGTGCGGCGGATGGCGGCCGGGCGCTGGGGCGGGCAGAGCGCTCGGCGCTCGGCTAGCGCTGCCTGCGGTGGGCGCGCGGCGCGTCTCGGCGTGCCTGGGCTCGGGGTGAGGGGCTCGGCGGCGATGGCGGAGACGGGGGACAAGCCGTACCGCGCGGAGTACGCCAAGAGCGGGCGGGCGTCATGCAAGAAGTGCGGCGAGAGCATCGCCAAGGACTCGCTGCGCCTGGCCCTCATGGTGCAGGTACGGCGCGGCCGCGGGGCTCGGCTGCGCTGCTGGGGGCCCCGCTGTCGTCGTCCCTCGGGCGGAGAGCGGCGGGCCCGGGGCTCGACCTCACTGCGCCGCGGGGCGCCCGCATCTGGCCCGGGGGCGGCTGGGAGCGCGGCGCCGACCCCGCCGCGAGGCGTCCGATGGAGCGGAGCGGCGCCGCGCCGCACGTGGCTCTACTTCCTCCGCCTTTTGTCTGCGAGATGTGGCACCGCGTTTCCCCGCCGCGCTGCTGGGCTCGGCCGGGCCACGCGCGCTGCGCTCGTGCCGGTGGTGCTGGGTACGCACAGAATCATAGAACGGTTTGGGTTGGAAGGGATGCTAACCAGCTGTGGGCAGGGTTGCCCCCCACCAGCTCGGGCTGCCCAGGGCCGCATCCAACTCGGCCGTGAGGTCCTCCATGGATGGGCCGCCCGCAACTTCTCTGTATGGCCTCGGGCGCTCGGAGCAGCTCGCTGTGGTGCCGCGGGGTAGGCGTGTGCTCGCAGCCTGTGGGGAGAGCCTCGCTGGAAGCACCAGTGGTCGAGCGGTGTTATTAACGCCGCTGTTGTTTGTGTGTGGTGCTTGGTGCCAAACCGCCGTACCGTTCCCTCTGCTGGGTGCCGGAGAGGTGCCAGGCTGTGACCTGGCGGCTCGAAGTCAGCTCAGCACAGCTTCCTAAGCGGACCCAGCGCGGGGCGGGGTGCTGCAGAGCTGCAGGGTTTGGGCTGTGGTTCTGTCCTGCTGGAGGCTGTGGTGTTCCCCTGGCATCGTGGGGACTCTGCCATGCTTGTGGTCCTTATGGGACAAGGCCGGTGGCCAGCGTTTACCGGAATACTCTTCATCTTCCCCCCCCACCCCACTCACTTGGATTTCAGCTGCTGCACCTCAGCCTCGTGTGCTTTTCCTAGTCGCCCATGTTTGATGGCAAAGTCCCTCACTGGCACCACTACAGCTGCTTCTGGAAGCGGGCGCGGATCGTGTCCCACACGGACATTGATGGCTTCCCTGAGCTCCGCTGGGAGGACCAGGAGAAAATCAAGAAGGCCATTGAAACCGGAGGCCCTGGAGGAGGTAAGCAGAGCTCTCCTGGTGTCCAGAGCTGGAACCATGCTCTGTCTTCTCAGGCTGTTGTTACAGTTACTTAATGGCCGTGTCCCTGTGGCAAATGGTGTCAGAAGAATTGCTGTGGTGTCTCCACTCTCCAGAGCGAGGATGCTAGCAGTGTGATCCAGACCGGTTTTAAAGCAGAAGGGAAGGGGGGGGGGGGAGCCGTGAAAAAAGGCCAAGGCAGTTGGCAGACGTTGCCAAATATTTCTTGTTATCAAGACTATATTTTGTTTTCAGTTCTTCAGTATTAATACTCTTTTGGCATGCAGTACTTATGGCGGTGCCACTGCAGCGCATGCTTGTGGTAGCTCTGTAGAGCCGTTAGGTGATGAACTGAGCCGGGGAGAAATGGGGCGGTCTAAGTACAGAGCAGACCAAACCCAACGAGTAGCTGTGTAAACCAGGGTGCTGTGCAGTTTCAGATTGATGCCTGCCCGATGAAGTGTATTAATTAAAAACAAGAAAAAGGAAGCTGTCACCTTGAAAGAGGACTTTCATTTTGAGAGGGGTTCTGTTTTGAAGCAGAACACAGAGGTTTATTAATCCAGACTGCTAACAATCTGGAACAGATGGGAAGAAACAAAAAAGGAGGGAGGGTGCCTTTTGAAGCTCTGTATTTACCTTTGCACTCCAGGAAAAGGAGGGGACCAGGAAGGAGGTGGCAAGGCTGAGAAGAGCCTAACTGACTTTGCTGCAGAGTATGCCAAGTCTAACAGGAGTACTTGCAAAGGCTGTGAGCAGAAAATAGAAAAGGTAAAGAGCTTTTCTTTAGTTCTCCATCTCGCCTGTTCTCCCATTGGTCCCAGTTCAAACAGAAGCTTCTGTAACTGCATCCTGTATGTCCTGCACTTGGAAGGCAGTTGCAGAGCTGCTTTTCTGTGTCTGAGGAGCAGCCATGTCCTGGAAGACTGACACAAAGGCATGCCTCAGGCACTGGAGCCTGGACTTCAGATCTGCTGATGCTTCCTTTTGCATGAACATTACAGCAGACTGAAATGCTGCTTGCCAGCATGCTTGGTTAGAATAAAAGAGTGAGAAAGCCACCACTGTGTCTTCCACTTGTTCAGGCACCGCAGAGATGTTAGATTCTTCCACCTCCTTTGTTTCTGTGCAGTGTATGAATCAGACAAAAACAGTGATATGCCTAATTAATGATGCTGCCCTGTATTTCAGCTTGTCTTGTTGCTCTACTTTTAGAGACAATCGGCAAAATGAAGCTGTGAGCCTCTGATAGGTGAGAATAGAGCTGCCAGTTCTGTGCAGTTGGTGAGGACCACATGACAGTGCTGGCATACTTGTGTCTGCAGAAACGTTGGTGGCTGGGGTGTGGGCAGTCCCTTCTTGGAGCCTGAAGCATTGCAGTCTAAAAGCACTTAAGCCAAGTACTTCTTTGGGCATCTGAAAAGTAATTTGCAGAGGATGACATCGTAGTAAAGATTGACTGACATAAAGTCAGCTTTCAGAGTCCCCTCTGTGGGGCTTGGTGATGTGATCTTTGCTTATTCCAGTTAACTGGCAGGGAGTTGAAGGAGTAAAGACTATAGAATTATCTGTTTCAAGCATTCTTTTTTCAACAGAAAGTTACTTAATAGGCTGTTTTTCCAACCTAGGACAAGGTATTAAGTGAAAGCAGTGGAGCTGTATGGAAATGGTTTGGACAATAGTTGTGGGCTTTGGTGGAGGAACTATTGGCATTTAGCAGGTGTGCAGGAAGCGTCATGTTGGTAATGAGCTTACTAACATCCTGCTCCTCCCAGAACAGCCTAACAATTGCTGTTGTGTCTTTTTAACCTGCCCCAGGGCCAGATTCGGATTTCCAAAAAGATGGTGCATCCTGAAAAACCACAGCTGGGGATGATCGATAACTGGTACCACCCGGACTGCTTCGTGAGCCGCCGGGCAGAGCTGGGCTTCCTCCCGGCATATGGGGCCACCCAGCTCCTGGGTTTCAGCATCTTGAAAGCTGAAGATAAAGAAACTCTGAAGAAGCAGCTACCGGCTACCAAGACTGAAGGGTATGTGGGGAATGCAACAAATTGTGATTTCAAGGAACAGTTACTTGCCTTCATATACATTTGTGATGAACATGTTGAGGCTTTGTTATCTCAGTCTTAAAAGAATAGTGCTTGTAGGAGGATGTGGTCCTCCGGTGGCATTAGGGCAGGTGACGGCAGGCTGATTCCCCATCCCTGGGAGTCTGCAGTCCGCTTATCCATGTGACTGCACTGAGGAAAGGCTGAGGCGGGTAGCTGTGACTTAAAGGACTGATGTGGGGTCTTCAGCCATAAATATTGTGTATGTGATACAAACAGATATGGGCTTTGCACTCCCTTTGTGATGCTCTTATCAGCCTTGGTTTCTCTGACCTAACCACTTGTTACAGAATTGATTTGACATCTTATCTACATGCTGCTGATCTGTGACATGCAGAATCTGATAGCAGTGCTTATTGCCTGCATGGTGCTTACACTTGGATGCTTTTGTTTGCTGAACCTTTTATGATAGACAGTTGAAATTTTATTGCTTTGCGTTGAAATTTTGAATGGTGGCTCTTAACAGAAGTTGAACTGATTGAGAAGCCCTTCCAGGTGGCTTGCTAGTTTTGGTTGATCTTTCTCAGTTAATGAAGGCTTTTGTGTTTGAAGTGACTTTGCCCAGCTTCACATTTGATAACACAAGCCAGCGTTGCATTTTTCACATGAAAGAGGGAGCATAAAGCATTGCTGGGCTCTACAAACAGGAACACCGTTGTCTTGTAAGGTGCTGGGCTTCTTTGTGTACTTCCTAGATTGAATTCAGCAATACTTCTGCAAGGAGTCACTGTGAATCTGCCCGTCAGTGAGACTGACATCGGGTTCTGAAAAAATGTAGTTGTGCCAAATCTGTGCAGTCTTTGTCAGTTTTGGTACTGTATAAGTGTGTGGCTGATGGGCATGGTTCAGAGCTTCTGAGTATCAGTGTCGGTTTTGATTATAGATAAGAGTGGAGCTTGCATAAATTGATCTGCGTATTAAGAGGCTGCTATTCAGCTGGCTTGCTTGATTCTTGGTTGGCAAGCAGTTGTTCCAGAAGCATTCACCAGTGGCGCAGATGCTGCGGGGAGGCTTCTGCAGTGTCATACAGATGCTTTTCCATGGGCCCATATGCTTATGTTCAGCCCTGTCCCCTGAGCTGCTGGAGGCTGGGACCCTTCAGACTCTGCTGCGCTATCTGGGACTGCTTTCCTTTCACACAGTGGGCACCTTCCTTCTGTGTGCATTGCAGGGTATAGGTACCAAGTTTTTACATATTTGCAGCTTTTTGCGTTCCACTTCATCCTGGGGCAGTGAATGAGTTTAATAAGGTTATTAGTAACTTTCTCCCATGTCTTCAGCAAAGCACTGGAGATTTGACTTTTTTTTTGTGTGTGTGTGTGTGTGTGTGCACCCTGACTCTGCTTTTCTGGGTCGCTCTCTTGGGTGATATTCAAAATATGAAGGCTTTGCAAAGATAGGCCACAGGACAGTTTGCCAAGTCACTGTGTAAATAAAAGTCTAGAATTGCATTGGAAAAAAGCTTAGTGTGGTGATGTAGGGTAATGTGAACCAGGACCTTATGCCAGAAAAGCAGTAGGAAATGCCACCTTTCCTGCTTCCTAAGCGCTGCATGAACAAGCCCCTTGCCTGTGAGGGTGCCCACCGTCTCTTGTGAGTCATCCACTTTTCTAATGCCTCTTGGGCTGTGTGCTTGACCTGAAGGTATTAAGGATGAATTGGCAAAGAGACCATCTGTCTCAGAGCTAACTGAGTGAGTGGGAGTGAAAATAAGTGGAATGACTGGAGTGGTGTGGGCGTGCTTCCTACCTGGGGATTGTCTACCAAGAAAGTACAGCATTCTGAAGAAGACAAGAAAAAGGTGGGGGGGAAGTATCCCAGAAGCTTGAATCAGGTGCAGCTGCCTCCCATTGTTTAGCTTGTGCATTCAATCAGATAACAGGTATTAATGACAGAAATTGCAGCTTGCAGAAACAGTATTGGAGCATCTGCTGTAGGTTAGATTCTGAAAGTGATCTTTAGTTATCTCTACTTGTGTTGCATCCAAATTACATCCTGTCAGCTGTTTGCAGTTTGGATGTGACATAACCAAATTCATCTGCTGCTTCTGCATATCAGACCCGTGCTTAGCAGAGACGCTCTGACTGGGGCTGCTCTGTCAGCCCTTTGCATAAGAGTGATGATATGTTGCAGATGAGTGAAACTGAGGCATTGAGCAAGGCTACCAAGAATAGGATGGAAAAATCTCTTCCCTTTGAAGGACAGAAATGGGAAGGTTTCCTGCAAGGATCCTAGCTTCTTTCACTGGTCTTTGCTGGATGAGACAGGCAGTCCTCCCCTGCGTGGAACTGCTGCTCAGTACAGTAGCAAAGCCTTATTCTGGAGGTGTTGTCAGGCAGCACCCAACTAGCTATGGATTATCTGAAGCAGAGGGTAAGTACTCGTGTCAGCAACAATCTGCAAGTGCTTTACAGAGTGAGGAAGGGGGTTCCAGTTCCTTCCTATATCAGGTGCTTGCCTTGTCCAAGGTTACTGTGACTGTCCTTACGTCTTTGTTTTCATTCTTATGAGAAGATGAAAAATGGAGTAGGTGGTAAGGAAGGGCCAATTGGGAGTGGGCCAGTTCACCTCCCTCATCATCCTCTTTAAATCTGGAGTGGATCTCGTAGTTCTACATCTACCGGGGAGGTGAGAAGTGTTTTGTGTTGTCTGGTGAGGACTGTACCTGCTGAGTGCATAGGCTTTCCCTTCCCCAGCAGAAGAAAGGCTGCATGCAGCAGCGCCCAGCTGCTGTTAGCAGCACAGCATATGGTCCCTATGATGGCAGGTAAAAGGAGTGTGTGTCAACAAGTGTCTGCTTTGTTAGTTGTTCTAAAATTTGTGATTTTGGACAGATAGGAGAATTCACTTTTGTCCATCCCCTCTTGAAGCTGTACAGAATAACAATTCGTCTTTGCTTTAAGTGTTGGGCATAGCCAGGGACAGGAGAGAAGGTGAGAAACTTCCAGCTATATACCTCTCTGCAATCTGTATGATCTCTCTCACTCTGCAGTTTGGCTGGAGCAGGTAAGGCAGCTGTTCTGTACAGGCAAAGCAACCCACTGTCCCCTTGACTCTGAGAAACTGCCAGAAGTACAAATCCTTGCTGGGACTTGGATGTTTTCCCTTGGTCCAGGGGCCTCTCAGCAGGGTGACTGCCTTCCAGTGGTTTGGCTTTCCTCCTTTTGGAGGCAAGTTGCTGCACAGCCATCAGCCTTGGCTTGCTGGAGGCATCGTGGCTCTCAGCCTGCTGAGGAGAGACACTGCAGATGCACAGTGTTTGGGCACCCATCCTAAATACTTGCATGATGAAGCCCTCTGGCTTGGGAAGGAGCAGCAGTGTGTGCATTGCGCTCATGCTGGTGTGTTTTTTCCTGATGATTCTGTGTGCCTGTGACTTGGTTAAACTTCCAGGAGCTGTGATTTGCATGGTGAGCACTTCGTGTTTGGTGCTTGAGCCATCAGTGGATGCTCTGGGCTTGTTCCTTGTGGGGCCTACAGCCAAAGGAAGAAAAGTGCTCTTGTGTGGCCTGGGGACCTTTGAAAGCATGGCTGTGCTTGTACTGCATCCAGTCTTGCCTTGCTGTTTCTTGTTTGTGCCATTTAGGAAAAAGTATTCTGAATAGGTGAGCAATTGAAAATGTAAACTTTGACCTACCCATCAGCCACAGCTTACGCATACTTAAAAGGAAGCCCATCTGATGTTTTTAAATGGTTGTGACTGTCAAAATGCAGTGGAACATCCAAGCTGTGCTCATGCTCTGCCTCAAGTTCCAGGCCCATCCTGCCCCAAATGGAGTAAAATTTCGTTTTATTTCCTTGGAATGAGAACATGCACTGAGGGTGATTTGTTGATACTGATACAGGCAGACCAAAGGGGTGACATGACTGTGGAAAACTGAATGTTCTTCTTATGAGGTCTCATCATTCAGAATCCTGCAAAAGTCCCTGGCTTTTGTTTGGCTTTCTCTTTTTTCCAGTCTTTCCTGAGCAAAGTTTTCTGTGCCTTCTCCATGCACAGCTGTAATGGTTCAGCTAATAACAGTATATTTCCTCACACAAAGCTGCACAGTAGTACATCATGAAACCATGGTCAGCCTGGGAGTACTTTGCAGGCAGGTACATCTTCCCATCTGGTTTCAAAAATCTGAGTCAATTCTGGTCTGAAGAGGAACTAGCTGGGAAGTATCTGTTTTCCCTGTGTTCTCTTATTAAAATGATTACATTTGCTGTTACAGAATTGTAGAATTGGTTGAGTTGGAAGGAACCCTTAAAGGCCATTTGATCCAACCCCCCTGCACTGAAAAGGGACACCTACAGCTCAATCAGGTGCTCAGAGCCCTGTCCAGCCTGACCTTGAATGTTTCCAAGGATGGGGTGTCCACCACCTCTCTGGGCAAACCTATGCCAGTGCCTCACCACTCTTATTGGAAAAACCTTTCTTATATCCAATATAAATCTCCCCTCTTTTAGTTTGAAACCATTTCCCCTTGTCTTATCACACAAGACCCTGCTGAAGTTTATCCCCTTCTTTCTTGCAGTTCCCCTGTAGGTACTGAAAAGCTGCTATTAGGTCTCCCCGAAGCCTTCTCTTCTCCACACTGAACAGCCCTAGCTCTCTCAGCCTGTCCTTTTAGGAGAGGTGTTCCATCCTTTGGATCATTTTTGCGGCCCTCCTCTGGACGCACTCCAGCAGGTCCATGTCTCTCCTGTACTGAGGATTCCACATCTGGATACAGTACTCCAGGTGAGGTCTCACCAGCACAGAGCAGAGGGGCAGATTCACTTCCCTCACTCTGTTGGCCATGCTTCTTTTGATGCAGCCCAGGATGGGCTTCGGTTGGCTTTCTGGGCTGCAAGGGCACATTGCTGGCTCATGTCTAGCTGCCATCCACCTGTACCTTCAGGTCCTTTTCAGCAGGGCAGTGCTCCATCCTTACATCCCTCATGTTGTACTGATTGTGAGGATTGCCACAACCCAGGTGCAAGACCTTGCACTTGGATTTGTTGAACCTCATGAAGTTCTCCTGGGCACAGTGCTGGAGCCTGTCTATATCTCTCAGGATGGCATTGTGTCCCTTGGGTGTGTTAACTGCACCACACAGCTTGGTGTCATCCACAAACTTGCCGAGTGTGCATTCGACCCCACTGTCAGTGTCATTGATGGAGCTGTTACAGAGCACTGGTCCCAGTACTGACCCACAAGGGATCCCACTCATCACTGATCTCCATCCGGACGTTGAACCGTTGGCCACCACTCTCTGGGTGCAATCTCACAACCAGTTTTCATCCATCGAACAGTCCACCCATCAAGTCCATATCTTTCCAATTTGGAGAGAACAGTGTTATGGGGGACCATGTCAAAGGCCTTACTAAAGTTCAGATAGATGGCATCATTGGCTCTTCCCTTGTCCACTGATGCTGTTACACTGTCATAAAAAGCAGTGGGGTTGGTCAGACAGGACCTGCCTTGGTGAAAGCATGCTATGTTATCTTAAACATAGATGTGACTTTGCATGTTTTCCAGTCACCAGGGACTTCACCTGACTGCTGTGGCTTTTCAAATATCATTGAGAATGGCTTGGCGACTATGTCAGCCAGTTCCCTCAGGACTCTGGGATGCGTCTCATTGGGTCTGATGAGCCTTTATTTCAGTATCCACTGTCTCAGCTGAAAAAATCAAGCTGTTGATTCAGCTGAAAGACTATGTAATTGGAGAAATATGGATTTGAAGGCTGGATTATTTGGTGGGTAAGGAATTGATTGCATTGCTGCAGCCAGAGGATTGTTGTCAACTGCTCTACATCCAGGTGGAGGCTGCATGAGTGTTGGGAGTTTATTTTGGGACCAATGCTCTTCAACGTCCTTACTGATGACATAGGTAGGCAGTGGGATTAAGTACACTTTCAGCAAGTTTGCTGATGACACCAAGGTGAGTTGTGCAGTTGACACAACAGAAGGAAGAAATGCCATCCAGAGGGACCTGGACATGCTGAAAAAGTGGGCGCATGAGAATCCAATGAGATTGAGCTGGGGGTTGGAACTGAATTGCCTTTAAGGTCTCTTCCAACCCAAGGCATTCTGTGATGATTCTGTGGTAGTCATAACCTTCATTGCTACCCCTTCTCATCTGTGGAGAGGTATATGTATGCTCGTGGGTCTTGAGTATGCCTTTGGAGTAACTAGAACAAATGTGGCTGAATATGCTTGCAATTCCCAATGTTGTAGCATTTTATGTGCTGTTCTGCCAGATCATAATTATCCTGTGGAAAACCTCTAAGTGTGCCTGATCTAATTGAGGCAGCTGTTGTTGCAGAGCCAAGTACGTGTCTGTGATGTAGCACTGAGGAATTTTGAAAAGTGGTCTTGCCACTTATTCAAGTCTCTGCAGATATCAACAGTCAGTAATCTGAGCCATTTTAATGGCTGGACAGGCATTTAAATAACTTATTTTCAGTGTGTATGCTCTTTATTTTTTCTCTCTTAGAAAGAGAAAAGGAGAAGAGGTAGATGGAAATGTGATTGCAAAAAAGAAATCGAGAAAAGAAAAAGAAAAAGAATCAAAGCAGGAAAAACAGCTGAAGGTGAGTTTTAGCTAATTAGATCCTAAAAAGTGCCTTGCTAGAAGAATGCAGTGTTAGACACTAACTGAAGAGCTGCGGTACCTGGAGAGGAACTGTACCTCCTGCCTAGACAAAACAGAGTTGCAGTACAGCTGGTCCTCACGTCTTGGCACAGGAGGTGGCCTGATGCAAAGCCATTGCTGAAGGTGATTCTCCCTGCTGTTGTCTTCTGAAATACAGGAAGGAACTTCTCTAGGACTTAGGCTTATTGGATTTAAATAGATTAGGCTAAATGCCTTCTCTCTCTCAGAGAAGTTGGTTTCATGATCCTTCCTGTTTCATCTGACTGTGGTGGCTGAAGCTCTGATACCAAGCACTGTTTCAGAAGAGCTTGGCGACCGATTAATAGCTCACTGTAAAAATTAAGCAGTGGTAAGTGTGGAATTAGATTACTGAGAAGTTGCATCTCTCTCACCCTATGAGAAATAGCATTCAGTTGTTGAGTACAAAGTGTGATAGATTGCAGCTTTCTACCTTTTAATTTTGGAATACTGTGGGAAGAATTCCTAATGGAGCTGTAAGAATTTTGTATTCATTAAAAGTTTGGCATAGGCACTTTCCAAGAAAAAAAAAATAACAAGCAGCTTTACTAAAGCTAACACTTAATGGAGCTGTAAAGAAAATGATGTGATCTGATTTTTTAGGATTATTTCTTTTCTGTCTAACCCTTTCACCTTTTGTAGAAAGGCCTAAAAGAATGCACAGGCTTATCTGTGCCATTTCAGGTTTCTGATCTAGTAGAAATACTTCTTACACCTAAGTGCCTTAAAATAAGGACAGTGCATTCTAGCATTTGTGATTTTTATTTTAATTCAGGGCTCTAATGCAGTGACATCCCCTGTGTTGGGAGTGTGAACTGGATGGGTGATGTTTGCAGAGGCTGTTGAGAACTCACTAAGAGTAGAAGTGTGGTAGAAACACAGGTTCTGCTCCACCTAAAAGCTAACTGTCTTATTATAAAAACTTGTATCTTTTTGTATAAGGTAATGCTGTAAATGTTACTTCACAGTCTTTCTGCACACATATATAATGCAGAAGCATTGGCTTATACAGAATCCTATAGAGCCAACCTTTCACCTTTGGTCTTCTTGTGAGAGTACTTTTGAAAGCTATCATGTGCATATATATTCATACTGAAATCCAAAGCATGTGGCTTTAAAGACCTAGTTTGGTTGTTTGGATAAAATGTGTGGTTCTCCCTGTGGTGAAGCCACTGGCTCTTGGTGCTCTTCACCATACTGTAGTTTCGGGGGCGTTCATGGTGACTGTCTGCAGGTAGCTAAGCTGACAGGTTTTGTCCACAGGAGCAGACAGAGCTGATCTGGGGCATCAAGGATGAGCTGAGGAAGGTCTGCTCCACGAATGACCTGAAAGAGCTGCTGATCGCCAACAAGCAGGAGGTGCCTTCTGGGGAGAATGCAGTAAGTTGGTCTGTAGTCACTTTGCATGTGTGCTGGTCTTCAGTGTCCCAACTGATCTGTATTTTTGTCACTGGCTTTGCAAAAGCACTTTGGCTGTGGTGCTTCACATTGCCTCCTAGCTGTTACATTAGGCTAAAGGAAGCAAAAACTGTATTATTTTCTGGTTATTTTCTGGCATGCTTTCTAAACAAGTCACATTTCAGACTGTGTAACTTGCAGAAGGTTTCTCTCTTTCAGAGGCACATGTCATGTGAAGCGTTTGTGTTTATTAAGGCTGTAGGGAGCGTGGGATGAGATGTGGGAAGTGCCTAGACTCAAAATGGCCAAGAAAATCTCTAGGCAGGAAAACTGGGGCTTGTCTGAGCCTGCGTTCCCACCTACATACTTGTGCTCAGATGCAGTAGCTCATCTCCTTCTTTCCCTCTCCAGCAGTGCTGTCTGGTCAGGCTCTGTGTGGGGGTTATGCTATCCTGAATGCCCAGTTTTGTATTCTTTGTTGTTTTAGATCTTGGACCGAGTGGCAGATGGGATGGCATTTGGAGCTCTGCTTCCCTGCGAGGAGTGTAAGGGGCAGTTTGTGTTCAAAAGTGATGCATACTACTGTTCAGGGGACATTACTGCCTGGACTAAGTGTGTGGCTAAAACACAGACTCCCAACAGGAAAGACTGGGTAATCCCGAAGGTGGGTGTTAACTGCAAATGTGATGATGCTTCTTAATTGATGCTTCCTCTTGTGAGGAGTTTGGATAAGCAGCAGTCAGTGTTGGATGCTGGTGAGCAAAGTGTGCCGCAGTGCTCAGCAGCTGTGACAGTGGGGAATCCTGCCACAGCTGCATCCCTCTGGGGGCAGTTAATATAGAACAAAGTCATCCCTTTTCCCAGTAACACTAAAATTAAAAGAGATATTGCTGATTTGATTTGAAACCAGTCATTTACTCTCCTCTAGCTTTGGTTTCTGAGTCAATAAGGTGGATATTTGCCTATCTAAATATGAGTATCTCGGAAATCCTTTGAGACCTGTGGTGAATGACACCATCTGGCCAGTGCTTAACTTGGCTTTTAAATTCTATAATAGTATTTGTTGTTGTTAAACTCTGTATGCTTCTATCCTACAGGAATTCCGTGAAATTCCTTATCTCAAAAAATTTAAGTGTAAGAAGCAGGACAGGATATTCCCTCCTGAGGCTGCAACTGTGAACTCTGCGCCGCCTCCATCTGCATCTGCTCCTATGACAGAGACTGTTTCTGCACCCCAAGGTCAGTGGAGTTTTCAGTTGGTGAACCAGAATTAATAGCATTCATGCAGTTAAGCTTTCAGACATTCGCTGTGCCCTGAATCCACCTGCCTTGCAAAGCTCATTGCATCAGTGTTGACACTATGAAGTAATGGAGCCTCAGCTGCTTACCAGTTTGCTTGTTACAGGGTTTGCATGATTCAGCCAGCTTCCAACTTTGAACTGTCTGTAAAATCAAGACTCAAATGTATTGTAACATGTGAGAATGCTGTTGTTTGAGAGACAAACTTTCTCCAGCTCCTCAAAAACAGATTTCGTTTTGAAGAGGCAGGACCTTTCATGCTGTCCAGTCATCAGATGAAGGGGGTAGCTGAGCAAAGTCACTAGTAGACAGTTCTGAAGCAGACTGAAAAAAAAGCCACAAGAACAACAACAACTAAATGCAGGCAAATAATGTGCCCACGTACACATCTTTTTCAGCCTTCCATTCATTCTGGTTGTTGTATGTGCTGGGCTTTGTTATCTCCCTTAGAGAATGGGAGCTTTCTCCCACTCATTAGTCAGACCTGCTTGGACTCATCTCCCTGCAGGCTGTGCTGATTGTTCTGAGTGTGTGGGATGCTGTCTCTTTGTGCTTATTATTTGTGTGGGGGACTCTGTGCTTGTCACTAATGTGCCGTTTTGTTTCTGAACCTCTAGACAAACCATTGGCCAACATGAAGATCCTGACTCTCGGAAAGCTGTCTAAGAACAAGGAGGAAGTGAAGAATATTGTGGAGGAGTTGGGAGGAAAGATGACAACAACAGCTAACAAGGCCACCCTGTGCATCAGCACACAGAGTGAGCAGCCTTGGGGTGGTCACTGGTAGCACTGGATGCATGTACTTGATTAGAGCTCTTTGTGGGTCAGTGTTTGGATTAGGGAGTGTGTTTGCACATGCATGTGGTCTTGGAAAAGTAAAAGGAAACATGAGTTGGTTGAGTTTTACTCACCTAGCAAAAAGTAATCATGTGAATTGTGCCATAAAGGCCGGACCAGTCAAGTAAAATGTAAGTGTTCCTGCTCTAGTCCACTCTGCAGCTTTGTACGTGGTGGAAATGCATCTCCTCAAAGTTTTACAGAGTCCTGAATTGCTGTCAGAAGTAGAGGCTGAAGTCTTGAAACCTTGCTGTTTTTTGTTTGTTTGTTTTCCTCCCTTTCCTGCCTCTGCAGAGGAGGTGGAGAAAATGAGCAAGAAGATGGAAGAAGTGAAGGATGCCAAAGTTCTTGTGGTCTCAGAGGAGTTTCTTAAGGATGTGAAATCCTCCAGCAAGAGCTTTCAGGAGCTTCTCGCTCTCCATGCAATTTCACCTTGGGGTGCAGAGGTGAAAACAGAGCACCAGGAGGTGGCGGTGGATGGGAAGTGCAGCAAGCCCCCAAATATGAAGAGTGCTGGGAAGGTCAAAGAAGAACAAGGTGAAGAACGAAGTGGTTGTTTCTCCAGGGGCCTGTTTAATGCTCTGTGCACAAAGAAAATCTGGGTATAGTCTAGCCTCATTCTTTCCTAGAGTTCTCTAACTTTTTTTTCCCCTCATAGTAAATTTTAAATAATCAAGCTTTAGGTAAGACCAGGTTTAAGTGAGTATGAAGCTATCTCTTGACAGCTTCTGTCTCAGTGGCACTCTTAGAATCATAGGATCATTAAGGTTGGAAACGACCACTAAGATCATGTAGTTCAACTGTCAGCCCATTGCCACTGTGCAGTTGTCTTCACAACTGCCACAGCAAGCTTGCCTTATTCATTCTGGAAAGTGAATAGAACCATTAGATATGCTCAACTTCTTTTCCATAGCCTCCAAGGTTTTAGCTTCAGTCATTCAGTTTTGTGTTATTGCCAAACTAACAGCAGCAGGATCTCCAAGAGTACTCAATGTCCCATGTGCCTTGTGAAGTTTTAAAATCCCACTTAAATACAACCACAAATGTGACCTATTTATTGTGTAGTTGGAAAAATTATATTGGGGTCAGGAGGAAGGAAGGTAGATGTTATCTGGGAAGATCTTGGTTTTCATTTCCTTGTGGGGGTTGGCAGCTGTGAATTACCTGCTAAAGGCAGGTAAAAAGCCATTGAAGTGTTGGTGGTATTTTACTGGGAATCTGATTTGAAGCCTCATTAAGGTAGTAATTATGCAAATGGAGAATTTATATCTTGATTCAAGTCAAACTGTATTGCCTGTGTAGGAAAAATAACTTCTTATCCCTGCAGGACCTAGCAAGTCTGAAAAGAAAATGAAGCTAACAGTTAAAGGTGGAGCAGCAGTAGATCCTGATTCTGGTGAGTGGGAACAATAGCTGAGCCTGCACTGAAGTCTTCAGGATGCATGATTGTTCGCAGCATTCTTATTTTTATCTTTGTGTGGAAGGAAAAGGGTTTGCAGTCATTAATGTAAAAGTTAAGGGCGCTGTAAAAGGAAGTGGAATTCTTAAGACAGCTTTTCTTACTATCAAAGGAAGGCTATTGATTGACACTTAAAGTTTGGATATTCTAGGATATTCTAGTGCACCTTTTAGGAGGTCCATTTAAACTAAAGTATACATTTTTCAGCTTCAGAAACATGTTAGAGGAGTGGATAAAGGCTCAGGCAGCAGTGGCTGTGGCGTAAACATTTGTCTCAAGACTCTTTGAGCAGGGGCAACTGATGCTTCTCTCCAAATTGATAATGTACAGATGTTGTCCTTAGAATTCATACTGTTGTCCTTAGAATTCGTACTGCAACCAAGGCCAGCCTTCATTTTTTCAGTCCGTTTTTTTAACGTGACACCTGTAAAGCTATATCTCTCTTGAGAATTCTTCTAGCCAGTCATGCTGTGTTCAGTGCTAGACTTTGGGATGTCCTTTCTCAAATGTACAATTTTTCTCAAGTTAGGGTTGAGATTAATTCCAGTGTACCTAAAAGCATGTACCTGCGATGTAAAAAGGAAAAGTAAGCTTCAAATAGTTTTTAATGAGCACGTTACCAGTGTTCTTTCTGATATTTTGTTAATTTTCTCTCAATTTTGAAACATCTGGATGAACATGAATGTAGGAAAGAAACCTAAAATAGTAACCTCTGTGTTCTAATTCTGTTTCTTCTTTGTAGGTTTGGAGGATTCTGCTCATGTCTTTGAAAAAGGTGGGAAGATTTTCAGTGCAACTCTTGGCCTAGTGGATATTGTGAAAGGAACAAATTCCTATTACAAACTGCAGCTGCTAGAGGATGACAGAGAGAGCAGGTGAGTTCAGTTTTCCCCAGAAATGTCTTTGTTCACTTTTTTCTACTAAGTTCCGGATCTTTGGTTTCTACAAAACCAAGAAATAAGTAAAATGTTGTTGTAAGGAGTTATGGATAAATATGTTTGTTTTAAAAGGTGGGAGGGGCTAAGGGGGAGCTGTTGAATTGTATCTGGTAGCATTCATTTGTGCATCCTGGGATGAGTGAAGTGCATATAATAGATATCCAATTAACGCAGTCCTAAGAAGATAGCAGGAGGGTCACAGTGCTCTGTGACTGACAGCAGCCCATGAAAATACAGAAGGTTTTTCTGTTTTAACATCCAGGACTCCACTCATGAGGTCTGTGATGTTGGGAATCTTCCCCATATTCTCCAACTTAATTTTGTCTTCTAATTGCAGAGCTGTGATCATGGGAAACAAAACCAGATTCTAACACTACAGTGTAGTTTTGACCTGGAGGGGTACTGAGGCTTAGCAAAATGCAGTGAAAGGGTCAGGAGGTGATTGTCATCAAATGTGGTGGACCTGTCCAGTGGTTATGCTTCTGATAACAGATACAGAAATTGAGGAGGATGTTGCTAGCTCCTGTATTTGGAGTTTGTATCTGAATCTGTGATCCATAGTTTGGATCTGGATTCAGTACATGGAGGGATCTCAACACCTGTGCTTTCTGCCTGACAAATTGGAAAAATTGAATTGATCGCAGAAGCTTACCCAAGTTAATGTTAGTAAAACAAATACTTCACTTATTTCTGTTGTCGCTAAGGATCTGAACTCTGTGACTTTGAATCACAGGCTTAAGTATGCGTGATGTTTTGTTGTTTGTTTCCTAAATACATGAACTGAAAAGTCTGAAGTCTTTTACAAATGTTGACTCAAGTGGCAATAGCTTCTTTTTTTCTTTCCCCTCTCTCTCTCACTGTGCATGTATTTATCGTCAGAGCTGTACATCTGGTGTGTTTATAGCAGGCGTTCTTTACACCTGTTGTTGGACATAGGCGCTGTGGTGGCTATTCTGTTGCTTTCTTGCAGAATGTCTCTCCTTAAATTAACGACATGCAAATGGCTGATTCACAGTTGCAGAATCAGTTTCATTTGGACTGAGATCTAGAGCCAGAGCCTTTACATCTGCTCTTTTCTTGTGTTTCACTTCTCTAGGTACTGGGTGTTCAGATCCTGGGGTCGTGTGGGCACTGTCATTGGGAGTAACAAGCTGGAGCAGATGCCATCAAAAGAAGATGCTGTTGAACACTTCCTAAATTTGTATGAAGAGAAAACTGGCAATTCTTGGCATTCAAAGAACTTCACTAAATATCCCAAAAAATTCTACCCACTGGAAATAGATTATGGACAGGTAACTGTTAAATGTCCCTGTGCCAGGTGGAGCATTGCTCAGCTGCTTTCCTGTAACTCTTCTCTTCTGCGCTCATTGACACTTTAACAAACTTGAGGAATGAAGTGCAGGGGTTTTGCTGCACAAATTATTAATGTAAGCATAGCAAGGAGACTGCTGGGAGGACAATTATTCTTGTTTACCCTGTGTGATCTTATAGAAGTCAATTTGAGAGGAAGTAAGCAGTCATTTCACAAACTCCCTGTTTTGTTTTATTTTATTTAAAATGGACACATCTCATCTGTTTTCTGCATTCAAAATCCTCCCAAATGGTGAAACAAATCTTATGCAGCACAATGCTTAGTGCACATGTTGAGCAGGCTGAGAAAGAAAATACTCACTACCAGTAGGATTTGGCTATTTAGACAGCTATGCTAAATAGGAGTTCTATTCCTTTTGCCCGGTGGGAGTTTATGTACTTGTATAAAGACATACCCATAACTTAAACTATCTTCAGATGACATAGCTGAATGCTGTTAATAGCTATAAAGACATCAGAGAAGATGTCTTCAAGCCATTGCATTTTTCTGTAGCCATGTTACTGGATGTCATCTTTCAGTGTGAAGCAGTCAATGCTTACCTTTCTTTCTGGAAATTTGAATATTGCAGCAGGAAACTGGCTGTTATACTGCAGTGTGCAATGGCACTGAAGTGTGTGGCAGGTGGATGAAACACTCTACCCAGGAAAATTCCTAGGAAGTATTGCTTCTCACCGATGATGCCTGTACTTACTGATGGCCATTTTTATTATAAAAACATACTGAAACTAATTATTGTATCTCTACTTTGTTATAAAACAATGAAATAAGCATTCTTTTTTTTTTTTTTTTTCTTCGTGCCATGGTCTCTGCAGAGGAATCTTGCAGAACAAGTTAATACTGCTGCTTAAAGTAAAGCAGAGATGCACACAGTTCAATTGCCTTAATTCTACCTTTATTTTACAATGCCTCCTCTTGAAACACTTCTGCCCAATTACTGAATAGGTGGATTTTTGAAGCCACTTTGCTCCAAGAAGTCAGACCAGCATCCAATGCTTCCTGTGAACTTCAGGCTAGTAATATTATGCGTACATTAAATTGATTTTGATTAGTTACCATGGCAGCCAGTCTGTCACCTTTTCCTTTGTGATTTTACTAATTCTGGTACTACATTTTCTTCCCAGGATGAAGAAGCTGTCAGGAAACTGACAGTGGGTGCTGGGACTAAATCAAAGCTTGCTAAGCCAATCCAAGACCTTATTAAGATGATTTTTGATGTGGAGAGCATGAAGAAAGCCATGGTGGAATTTGAGGTGACTACACGCATGCATTTGTCTTGATTATAAGTTCCCTTTCTCTCTATATCATACTTGCTCAGCCTGAAGTAAGTTCTTTGCAATCCAGGGTGTATCATACTTTGCGGGAGTCACTGCTAGTTTTAGATCAGCATTGAATAAGGGCAAGAGTCTGACCAGGGTTTGACAAGCAGTGGAAGTAGTAACTTAGTTATGATGCACATGGGCGTGTTCTACAGCAGGGAATGTCTGTACCAATCTCCTTCTGAACTGGGCCAAACTATAGATTTTGTTGTTCTTGTTTTATTTCTCATTTGTTCTAACGATACCCTCTTTTCATCCATTCTTCTTTCCTTCATACTTTTAGAGATCAGTCTGGTAGTATCTCTCCTTGCATTGAAAGAGCAGAGATCCTGCAGGTTGGTTGTTTTAATACAAGTTGGACTGCTTTGATTCTAAATAACAGGTGTCAGTTTTCTTCAGCCAGTTCAGTTATCTTGTTCTAAGACTTCATATTTAAGCAGCTTATCTGAATGTTTTCAGATGTATTGCCCAACATCTTGTAGTGCTATAAGTTAGTTATGTTCTTGTGTATATTCAGTGTCTCTTTTGGTTGGTTTTCTAAAACAATAGTTTGTAACTGGAACTGACAAAAGGCTCTAGATTGTCTATTGGGATGTCATCTGGCTTTGTAAAGCTCTGAAACTCTGTTAATTCATACAGCCACACGTTTGTAGGAGACATGAGAATCATGGGGCTCGCTTCCTACTGGATTTATCTTGTGCTGCTGCTGAACAGCTGTTTTTCTTTAGAGGAGTTATTTTTTTCTCCTAGTCTCATGTTTCTCCGCATCTTCCCAAAATGGCTGTGTGATGCCTTTAACAAGCCTGGCGTTGAGCTTTTCATTCTATCCAGGCACTCTCACTGCCCAAACTGTGAGTTCTGATGCACTTTTCTTCCTGCTTCTAACTTAGTTATTGAGAGTTTCCCCTCACCAAGCGTACGGAGTGTTATTACAGTTATCCATGTCATTGCCTTGCATGAGGCTGATGGTTACGGGCAGTCTATTCCAGTGTTTTGCCCTCTCTTGCATGGGTAAATATCTCCTTTGCTCCTCATGACAATCCTGGCACGTGCAGCTCTGACACAGAGCTAATTGTTCATGTTGCCCTCAGTGTTCCTGGCAGTATTAATCTTCAAATTTGTCCTCAGTACGTGTTCAGTTTTGAAGTCTGTCTTCTCTTTTGCATCTGTCGTGGCTCTTCTTAGTAAGTGACTATATGTATACATAGCTGCAGCAAGAAGGGAGAGCTCTCCTTAGGCCAATACAAGGTGGAAATCTCCATTTTAAAATAACACTTCAGGGCTTTCAAACCAGTCTCTGTAGCTCAGAACCATCTTCTGAATTCAGCTTGCAGAGAAGACTTGCACACTTCCTCATTCTATAGTGAATGAATAATGTATAGCTTATCCTGATAGTATACCATGTACATGATTTCATAGAATCTTTTGTCCTTGAGCTGAATCATAAACCCACCAAGTAAAGTAAATGCTAGTTTCACATGCAGGGTGTATGATGAGTATTGTGAAGAGTCCAGAGGGTATATGTGTGAACTTAGTAAATGACTCCATTGGTGTTTGCTTTTGCTATGTGCTTTTGTATTCAGGCAGCCCATAATTGTGCAGAGATTTAATGCAAATCTGAAACTCATTCAAGATCCATGAACACAAAGGAACAGCAACAAATGAAATAAATTAATAGATAATTGCAGGCAGTCAAGGCACCAATTCTGACTTAGTTGCTTTTCATTTTTTTCAGACGTGGATGTGAAGTATTTGAAGTATCTTGTAATCTCTTTACATTTGACTATTGATTATTGTAGCATTAAAGCTGGGGGCTGGAAGAGAGTGTCTAGGTTGTATGTAGGTATACAGAAGATCTTATGAGCAAGAATTCTTTCTTTCAGATTGCTTAATTGTTAGCCTGAAATGTGTACTTACCAAAGTGATTCAGGAGCACCTTTGACAGTAGGTTAATACTAAAATCCCAGTCAGACACTTAGGATGCATTTTGTGTTACTCTGCCACGCATGCCTAATCTCCTGTTGCTGCATTGCTTTGTTTATAGGACATTTTTTCAGTAGCAAACACTGTCTTTCTGATACCATTCCTTGATTAATACCAAGTCTGAAATGTTTCTTTTCTTTGTGTGAACCAATCTGGAGAGATTTGTTCCCTGGAAACCAGAGAGACAATGCTGCAACAGTTTCAGTGTAGTGAAATCCTGTTTTAATTGTATACAACTTTATTAGATTGACCTGCAAAAGATGCCACTGGGGAAACTGAGCAAGCGACAGATCCAAAGTGCGTACTCCATCCTTAACGAGGTTCAGCAGGTGAGTGTGACAGATGTTTGAGCAAGTGGGGAATTTGGTTGTTGTGGGCTTGGAATGGGGCGAATGGTGCGCTGTGTGTTTGCTGGAGGTTTCCTTTGTTTTTCTTAATTTAAGAGACAGTGGGAAGAGGGTGCATACTTCTATCTTAAAAGAGAGTTGGAGGAAGCCTTTTTGTTGAAATGTAAATGATTACTGATTTGTATGAAGATCTGAGCTCGCTCTTAGGTGTAGAAGAGTATGTGGTTTCCATGATGAGCTAGTTAGTTCTCTTTGTTGTTGTAAAAGTTTAAGCAGTATTTGTATCTTTCAAAGTTTAGGTGCTGCTTATACCTACTTCAAGCTTTTGTATCGCAAACTTCAGGCTGAGGCAGACTTGCTACTGACAGAAATGGCAATTGAGCAAATGAAGCTGGTGTTGCTACCCCAGAGAATCTGAGCATGAGAGTAGAAGTAGTTGACTCAGGGAAGAATCTGGCTTGATGACTACTGTATTTACACATCATGACATGGACCATTCCAAGAATCACTGCATAGTACTGCCTGAAAGAGCTTGCAAAAGTACATCAGCACATCAGCATATGCTGCTGTTTGTTTTTTTTTTTTGTCATGGGCACCTTGGGAAAGCATTGATTAAAGGAAGTTTTGATTTCAATTTTTAGCGTACCTTTCTGAGCGTGCACACACACACACACCTTTATTTTGCTTCTGAAAAGCATAATCCCAGTAGAATTTTTTCTGAGCAAGCCCTGGGACTTACTGTGTGCAAAAGAATTGCATAAAGCTTTTACTCCTTTGGGACTTTCAGGATTGAAACGATTTCTATTGCTGCTTCTGTTTATTTATTCTCGGTGATCCTTTGTGCACCTGTTGCTGTGGAGCCATGTTCTGGCCTATTCAGTAATTTTCTTTTGCTGCTTGTTGTCTTGCATAGGCAGTTTCTGACGGTGGTTCCGAATCCCAGATCTTGGACCTCTCAAACCGCTTCTATACTCTGATCCCTCATGACTTCGGGATGAAGAAACCACCTCTTCTCAGTAACTTAGAATACATTCAGGTAATTACTAGAAATAGCATGCTGTTTCCAGGCAGCAGGCCTGATACCAGACACCAAATTCATGAAGTGTGAAGAATTATTTCAACCCCCTGCTTTTATGAGCTTAAGCTTGTGGGTTTTTTTAGAATATCTGATTTTTTTTGTTTTTGTATGTGTTTACATATGAAGATTATATATAAAGGTTTCAGAAGATACATAAAAATAAATATAACGTGTGTGTATATATATGTGTGAACATGTTTATTATATATAAATATATATTTAAAAGGCAGTCTTGTTAAATGCCAGTGCCTGTGCTTCACATACATTTTTATAATTTGGAAGTGTTCTAGAGATATTCTGAACATCAGAGATGCAAGTAAAATAACTTATTTAAATTATTCAGGCTAAAGTGCAGATGTTGGACAACTTGCTTGATATTGAGGTTGCTTACAGTCTTCTCAGAGGTGGAAATGAAGATGGAGATAAAGACCCTATTGATATCAATTATGAAAAGCTCCGAACTGATATTAAGGTAAAAAAAAATTAAAAAAAAATGAGTGACTGACCAGGAATGCATGCTGATGTCTTATTGGAGTGTTAACAGATCAGCTAAGCTCAAAGTGGACGGATGTATTGGCATGAGTTCGAAGAATGGCCACCAAGATGGCTATGGTGCTGGAGCACATGTTGCACAAGGTGATGCTAAGAGACCTTGGGCTTTTTAATGTGGAGGAAAGAAGGCTTTGGGTGTATCTTACCAGCATGTATAAATACCAGGTGGGGTAAAGGAATAGAGAACATCATGGCAGGCTTGTTTTATTTCGGTGGTGTACACTGACAGAATGAAAAGCAATGGGAACAAATTGAAATGATGGAATTTTTTTTTCTAACTGTAAGAGTTGCCCAGAGAGGCTCTGATGGTTCTATCTTTGCAAAGCATGGCTGGACTCAGACCATAGCAATCTGCTACAGCTAACCCTGCTTTGAACAGGGCGATTGAAAGTCATCTAAGTTTCCAGAGGTGCCTTCATATCACCACCGTCAGCAGTTCTCTGGTTGAGTGCTTTCTGTAGACTTCTACAAATTCTCTAGTTGAGAATAAATTTCTACCCAAATGATCAAATAGAGAGGCAGCTTAAACTGGGGAGCATAGGGTGAATGTCTTCATTTTTATAACAAGTTTGCTAATTTGTATTCTAAGAGGAGCTTCTCATTTGCTGCTTTGCAGGTGGTTGACAAAGATTCAGAAGAAGCCAAGATTATTAAACAATATGTGAAAAATACTCATGCTGCTACTCACAATGCATATGACCTCAAAGTTGTGGAAGTAAGTATGGGAATACTGGGATTTAAGTTTGTGCAGATTAGCTCTATCAGTATATTTACTTGCTTATGGCTTCATTTTATTTTTGAGTACCTTATCTCATTTCCCTTGTTGAAGGCAAATTTTGATAGACCAATTAGTATTTTGTTAAATAGAAAAGTCTAGACAGAGATGAGACTAAGCTTTTTTTATTTCATCTTAATTTGCTGCATAAAAGAGTAGTTGTCTGAAATCAAGTTTTAGTTCCATAAGTGATTTTTTTCAGAAAGTGATGGTCTCATGAAAATACAGAAGAGAGGGTAAAGGATTAATACAGTCCTGTGTGATCAAGGCTACTTCTTTTGCGAGCATGGCATAGCAAGCTGTGAGCACTGAAAAACATTTAGATCAATTTTCATAGCAGATTGACCTATTTACCGATTGGTTGCATGAAGATAATGGCTTATTTACTTAATTGTTCTTTTTCTCCTATCCCGTTTTGAACTGAAGATCTTCAGGATTGAACGTGAAGGAGAGAGTCAGCGTTACAAGCCATTTAAGCAGCTTCATAATCGCCAGCTGCTGTGGCACGGTTCCCGCACCACCAACTTTGCTGGTATCCTCTCACAGGGTCTCCGGATAGCTCCCCCTGAAGCTCCTGTGGTATGTTCAACAGACAGATTCTCTGGCTGCCTCCATCCTTATGCCCAGAAGTGGTCATGGTCAGAGAGAATCTAAACAGTAGGATTTCTCTTTGGGGAGGACCCAGTGTTATCCCCGAGCACAAGGACAACATTGAGTGTCCAGAGTGGGTTGCTGTATGGTGTCTATGAGAGTGTGAGTTGCAGCTTTGCTTTCCTGAGAGCTCAGCCAGATGGATTCAGTACTGCCTTTATATTACCGATATTATTGTATGAATTTTTCAGTCTCTTTTCCCACTTCACTCCCCCCCTTGCTGCAGACTGGCTACATGTTTGGGAAGGGCATCTACTTTGCAGACATGGTGTCCAAGAGTGCCAACTACTGTCACACATCTCAAGCTGATCCAATTGGATTAATACTACTGGGAGAAGTTGCCCTTGGAAATATGTAAGTAGCTCATTAGGAGCATTTTCTAAACATGCTTAAGGGTATTATAATAGAAGCTTATGTTAAAATTGAAAGCCTCTTCAATGTGAAAAAAGAGCCCTTTGTATTTCTTGAAAAAAAGTGTTGGCCTTTTTTGTCAAATAAGAACTGTTGGATGGTGTAAAAACATGCTGCAAGTCTAGAATCATGTTGTAAATGCCAATATCAATAAAATTAGTCACTGAGATGAAGTATAAAGGCGGCTGAGCTTCAGAAAAATAGAATTTAAATTAACTCACCATACTCTGAAGCCTGAAAAAACGTTTTGTTTTTTTTACCAATTAATTTTAAGATGAATGTCAAACGCTGTTGTGTGTTCTTTGTGCTATCCAGGTATGAGCTAAAGAATGCTTCTCACATAACAAAATTGCCCAAGGGAAAACATAGTGTGAAGGGTAAGTTTTCTTTGGTAATGTGTTTTTGGTGGCAAACTCACTTTGTGTCTGTCTCTCTTCTTAGTGAAGAGACCTACAGTCTTTTCATAGCTGTGCTTCCTTAAGAGTTTGCATAATATGTAGCATTATGATTGCGTCTGAATACATGTATATGGAGTGTTTTGAGATGCGAGTTAGTACGCTTGAAAATGTAAAACAAGTTAATGGGCTGCCTGAAGTTCAGGAAGAGACTTTCGTTTCATAGTACAAGAACAAAGTAAGGTGTATTCTCTGCTTTCTTACTCGCTTTCAACAACAATACAGTATGTTTTAGAAGGAGAGGCTTGATAGATCAGAGGAATAACTGTTTAGCTTTCAAAGCGTGTTGGAAGCTTGTAGCAAAGGGAAAGGCTAAAGATAAAAGTTCAGATAGAACAGCTGTTCTCATTACATTTCTATCAGCAAAAAGTAGGGGCATATTGTAATGAAAAGAAAAATGAAAAAAGACTTAATTCTCTAATCAAACACAAGAAATAGTAATCATGACTGTCTTTACAGAGATAGGAAAGATTGCTAGCATTGGTAATGAATTGCTTCTCTTGAATGCTCAATTTTGAGAGGCTTTAATAAATGAGTTTTCTAAAATTTATTAAAACACAGTCTGGCATTTTTTCAGTGCATTCCAATTATTACAAATGTCAAATGAGATTTGTATTGAAGAATTTAAAGAGTAAGAATTGATTTATTAAAACTTCCTGAAAATGTTACAATTTACACGTGTATGTGCTAAGATATGAGAGCAATAAGGGTAGTCTGATCTGTCTAATTGTCTAATCTGTATGACAAAGCTAACAGCAAAAAGTGAAACTTCTTTTAGTGTAGCAGAGTACAACTGCTATAAGTACAGCGGTGTTGAGTTGAGTAAACTGACAACGTCTTTTATGTTTCCTTTAAGATATTTTTCCTCCCAGTCAGCACATGACAATATATGGGATGTAATACGTGACTGGCTGAGTCATTTTCTTTATGTGCAAAGTCTGATGTCTGCCTTCAAGATTTGTTAACTAATGTTTTTTCCTTTTCTAGGCTTGGGCAAAACTGCACCTGATCCCACAGCCACTACAACTCTTGATGGTGTAGAAGTTCCCTTAGGGAATGGGATCTCAACAGGAATTAATGATACCTGTCTTCTGTACAATGAGTATCCTTTGCTGTGACATTGGTTGTGCACTGAGTGTTGTTGACTTTAGCAGGCTCTTGCTAATGTTGGTCAGGAGTATTGCCAGTGTTTTGATTTTTAGATCTGTTTTTGAGTACATCTGTTGGACTCTATTTTCAAAGGGAGACAATTTTAGAGTTGTCATGCTTAAGTTATCATCTTGTTAAAAAGGAAACAGTACATGTACCAAATAGCTGTTGCTCCAGCAAGGCTGAAGGTATTGAAGTGGCCTATGGATGCTGCCAAGTACCTTGCCCCCAGATATGTGCCAGGGCAAGGGAAGGGGAATGTAGCCTGTGGTTTCGCATCACTCTAACATGGTTTCTTCCTTGGGATGCTGTGGCTGGTCAGCTTGACTGGGAGGAGATGGGGGAGCAGGCTGCTTGGAGTCTCATCACACAGCTTCTCTCAGGTCTCCCACATCCTTTGCAAATATGAAGATAAACATCAGAATGCCTCTCAGAGGGTGTAGCCTTTAAGCCTCTTTCCAGGCAGAAGTGCCCCCACATCAGCATTGCTCTGAGAATGTAATGAGAATGTGATGTCTATAGTCTCACTGTAAAGATTGTCGACCACTTGCTCACTATCAGTGAAACAAGTAGCTAATTAATACAATCTCTGGGCTATGTAGAAACTGACTTCTCACTTAGTAAGTTGTTTTCCTCTTAGAAGCAGACTTAAGTTGAGATTTGAGGTAAGTTTGTGGCCTAAAGCATTAAGAATAATTGACAAGAACTGGATTCTGAAAAAATACAGTACAGCCACAAAACATTCCAGCACTGCCAATAACTGTAGAACTCTTCCAGGTTTGTTGTTTTTGTTTTGTTTATCCATTTTTGTTTGTTTGTTTTGTGGGAAGTAAAGATTAGTGACTTTTTGCTGGGAGGTAGCAGTAGAACTTATGCATAGCTTGTGGCCGTGAATGCCAATGGAATCCTGAGGTGCGTTGAAGAGTGCAGCCAGAAGGTCAAGGGCGGTGATCCTTCCCCTCTGCTCTGCCTGATGAGGCAACATCTGGAGTGCTGTGTCCAGTTCTGGGCTACTCAGGTCAAAAAAGATGGGGATCTACTAGAGAGCATCCAGTGGAGGCCCACAAAGATGATAAGCATCTCCTTTATAAGGAAAGGCTGAGCGAACTGGGTCTGTTCAGCCTCAGGAAAAGAAGACTTGAGGGGTGATGTGATCAATGTTTACGAATATCTAAAGGAAGGTGAGATGCAAATGGTTGAGGCCATGCTCTTCTCACTGATGTATAGTGATAGAACAAGGAGCAGTGGCCTAAAATTTGACCATAGGAAGTTCCATACAAACATATGGAAGAACTTCTTTACATTAAAGGTGACGGAGTACTGGAACAGGATACCCAGAGAGGTGTTGTCCAGATGGGTCCTGAATGTCTTGAATATTTCCATAGAAGATGGACATCTACCTATGCAACCTATTATAGGGAACCTGCTTTAGCAAGGGGATTACACTTGATGATCTCTTGAGGTCCCTTCTAATCTCTATGATTCTGTGATGCTGGGTCTGTAATTTCAGATCTCATTTAAGTTACGTTGTTCCACTATTTAGGTAGCAAGAAAGACATTGTGTATTTTCTGCCTGCCAAAAGTAATGTTCAAGAGCTACAGCTCCATATCTAAGTCAGTTCACTTGCCTGTCACTCTGGATTCCTGCTGTGCCATCATTGACTCTCCATGTGTCTTTTAGTTGACAGTTTCTAACTCATAGAATATTTTCAGATTCAAAGAAAAATCTAACTTAAAGATTCCCCACTTGAAATGTTAGAACTGTGTAATCACACAACTATCTGTATGATAACTTAAGCTCAAAGGTGAAGTTTGACTGTATTTTGAGTTTTGAGTTTTTGTGTATTTTTAATATCAACGGCTATAATTGTTCCTTAACATTCTTCCTAGATATATTGTGTATGACGTTGCTCAGGTTAATCTGAAGTACCTGCTGAAACTGAAATTCAACTATAAGACATCACTCTGGTGAACAGTAATTAGGAGTCCTGTTAGTTATACTGTAGTTACACTATAGCGTTGACTTCTGACATGCTTAAGCATTGACTTCACTTATCGAGATACTGAGAGCTAAACTGCAAGAGCGGTTACTAAATCCTATTTAGTACAACAGTTAGTGAAAGCTTTTATATAATGTGGCAACGCAAGGACCTGAATTCTGTTGAGAATGCTTAGTTGGTTTTGTTTTATACCACTTCTATCTGTGGGGGCTATCAAGTGTTTCTTTTGATTGGCCGAACAAAATGGATGACAGCAACAGCTACAGAACTGTTTTTTAGCCAGAGGTGGGCAGTAGCAGAGAAAGAACTTGAAGGTGTTTGTGATGTTTGCTCTGTTAGGGTTCCCACATGTTTAAGATACCCTTTTTCAGTTTCCATTTTGAATAAATGATAAATGTGCATTTATTTTGAGGTTTAAAAAAAAAAATAAAAGATAATTTCATACTAACAGCTTTACGTTTCAAAATTTCCAAATTGTTCTGCTTTGAGTAATCGTTTAAACGTATCTGCTGGTGTTTTCTTGAAGATAATCTCTGACGGTCAGATGCCAAACATTAATATCTGCAGCAGTCTTATCTCAGGAAGTCATGGTGAAATGAAAATTTGGACTTTCCACTGAGACTTCATCTGTCAACAGCTGGTGTGGTAAACATGAAAAATGAAGTTGTAGCTGTTTGAATCTAGTGTTGGCCCCAATAAACCTCATTTAAACAAATGCTTTCAACTTGATGTAAATTGGTTGTTGTAGACTCAAGCCTTATGAACTCCAAGTTGAGTTTGGGTGTAAGAGGATAAGCTTCACTTATCATGACCTGGAGTGAGGTATTTTGCCCCTCTGTGGGTACACTTGAATTTCCTCTCTTGAACTGTCAATAGAAACCATAGCAATTTCATTGTTTAATAATTGTTTAGTGATGGTTATTACTGAAACCAACTCACTTTCAGTAAGTCATTGAGCAATATGGAAATGACTACAGAGCATCATCAGCATAATTTCTTTTCTAAAAGTACTAATTTCCCTGAGCCATACATCCACCTTTTCCTCTAGTTGTGAAGGGCAGACTGTCTAATCTCCTGGTACAGCTCTGCATGGACAGAACAGTTGGTATCCTCTGCAATCAAAGTTTCCTTCCCAAGAAAAGAACATTCAAGCTTGTGCTGACTGTTAGAGTGGAAACATCAGATCTATTTCCTAAAATGTTGTGATGTTCTGGTGCCTTTTGAAAGATGAGCTCCCAGCCAGAGTGGTTCCTTACAGTGCAGCTGTTTCCAGGATTCTTGAAGGAGAGGAGGATGAAAAATAGTAGATGGAAAACCAAGGAGAGAAAAACATGGGGATTGAGCAGGTAAGTTGTGTGACTGGAGGACAGCTGAACTGAGAAAATTAAATGAGAGTGCTGCCCGTGGGTTTTAGAAGTGGAAAGAGTGGCCTTTTTCTTATGATTCTTCAGTAGCTTTGCTGATGACTAATTGTTTTGCTTACAAAAGAATTTTTTTGTCTGTGAGTTAAATGCAATCTTTTCACTCTCTGCAAGAAAATACGAGAACTCATTCTGTTTAGTTAAGGTAGAATTTTTTCTTCAGAACACCACCTTGCAGTTCAGTTTTGGACCAGGAAGTAAAGGTGGATGCTTTTGATGTGTCCTCTATCACCTATACCAGAGGTAGCTCAAAGTCCCTCCCTGCTCTGAGAATGTCCTGCCCTGAGATGACTATAAACGTTAGGCTACTGTAACAGTGCAAAGGAGCACTTTATGATGTGCATGTAGCGCTCAGTTTTAATTGCAGCATGAGAGCGAGTATATATCGCAGTCTCTAACCTTGCACAGACAGCCTTCCCCTAGGGCCTGGCTGAGGGAAGCTGCACAGTGACAGCAGATGAAGGCGTCAGGAGGATGCGCACAAAACAGAGCTGGGTGGAAGGGTAGGCCCGCTTCTGTCAGAACTGCTTGACAGCAGTGAGCTGTTGAGACATTGGGTCCTGCAACTTTCTCTGCTTTTCTAGAGATGTGTTGAGGAATGACTTCTGATCTAAATGTTCAACTATGAGCAGCAATGTATAAATATTTAATCATTTGTCTTTATTTAGCATGTCTGAAAACTTTGTTGTCCAATGGCTTGCAAGGGTTTATGGTAGTCTGTATGTTTATATCACGTGGGTAAACTGAAGGAACCCAGCTTAGGTTACTAACTGCTAACTTGTAAATAGTGATTTGTCCATTTTCATGAAAGAAAGAAGTGGCTGAGAAATACAGCATGGGTTGCCCAGCTTTGTATTATTCATTTGTTCCGGTGCAGAGGTAGCACACGAGCCATTGGGCAATTGTGAGCTGCTTTCAGAGAAAGTGAGATGCAAGTACAGCCTGAAGGCAAGCAGAAGATACAGCTTTGCAACTACTGAGAGGATAAACCATTGCTTCCCCCTTCATTACAAATTCTCATTGCGTAAGGTGGGACTGCCTTCACAAGAATGTCCTTCAGTGATTGAAGAGCACACTTGAGGCTTCTGCCAGTTATGTCTGCTTTTCTTCCTACTACCACGGCCTGCCTAGAGTCTGTGCTACAGTGGCACCCTGCTGCTTCCTGTCCCTGGGAGGTAGTGCTACCTGCACTGTGCAAACAAGGCTATGGACACGCTGATTAGGTGTCGCTGATTAGGGAAAACACAGTGTAACCTGTGTTTTCACGTCACCTGCAGTAATTGAGGAAAAATGGAAGTGGTTTTTACAGCATTTCAGCACACACCATTGAGGGCAGTTGCTTAACATGCCTCTCTGGGAAAGCTAATAGCATGAGTGAAGTCAATTTAAGGATCTTCCTCCACCTGTGCAAGGCAAGTGAGTCAGCAATACCTAATTACAGGTTGTTAGCAGTGTGCACAGATGTTCTCAGTCATGGTGTGTGTCTATCAGTATAATTGTGTCATTTCTGTATTGCCCAAGCATGGACTGCAAGTTTGCCCAAATGATACGAAGATGCACTGGAAGCATTGGGTATTTGTCTACAGACTGTCAGAAGGCACTGGGTGCAGCTTTGCCAGTGTCATGTTGATGTGGCTTGGAAACAGCATGCACAATAGATGTGAAAAAGCCAGAATACAGACATACTGCAGCGTAAAATAGTACTGCAGACCAAAATAGTTTATAACAGGAATCCTTATTGCACAGATTGCTACCTTTTCAACACAGTGAATGGTAATAGCTTCTGCTAAATATTTTCCAAATGCAGAAATATCTGGTGTAATGCTCTTTGGAGCTGAGCTTTCCTTTCTGACCTGGTAATTTCTAATGATGATGACCAGTAGGAGATGTCTGGGGGATTGAAGTCTCTTGGGATTTTCATGTTTCCTAGCTTTATCACAAGGTACAAAGAATCTGTTAAAGGTGTTAGCTTTGGGTTGGTTTTGTTTTTTGTTTGTTTGTTTGTTTTTGTTTTTGTTTTTTGTTTTTTTTTCCTAAGTTCATCTTTATCTTCCCACCCCAAGAAGTTCAAGCTCTTAAGAGTGGTGCAAAATGTGACTGTGTTGTAAAAAAAAAAAAGTTTTATCCCTCCACCTTCCCCTGAAATTGCCTCGCCTTGGTGAATACTGTAGCACTGAAGAGGTGCTGGGTAACTGCTGCTTTCAGCACAGTGCAGCCTGATGACAAGGTTTGTAAGTACAGCAGTAGAAATCTCGCAGTGATCAGTGTCTTTGTCTGCTGTGGAAGTCTACATCACCACTCTTAGCTGAGCATTAGCATGAAGCTCCTAGAGCACAAAAGGCTCTCATTTTCTTAGAATTTTTTTACTTAAAACCATCAATCAGTGTTGACCATGCTTCTCAACCTGCTACAGTGCCTAGTTCTGAGTTCCTTCATTACCAATTAAGAACACAAATTAAAACCTGTATTTCGTTTCCCAAGATGCACATTCCTGTGTTTTGTGGGCTCCCTGATCTCAGCTAGATGCTTTTAGAGATGCAGATACGCATGCCACTCCGTTCTGCATCACAGCACGGTTTTGTTGGCAATGTGTTTCTTTCTGAGATGCAACACTCGCTTTAGGCTTCACTAAGATGATATTGTTAATTGATTTTGAACTTAAATTTGCCTCTTTTTATACCAAAAAACAAACAAACAAAACATTTGTGATTGTAGTGAGCTATTGTGGGTGTGTTTAAGGGAAATAAGAACAGTTTACTGTACATGCACCATTGGACCAATTGTTTCCAGGGGAGGGGCGGGGGGCTGTGGAAAGGCTGTGCCCAGAGGGCGATGGGCACGGACCAGGCTGCCCAGGGCGACGGGCTCGGCTCTGTGCCGGAGCTCAGGGAGCGCTGGGACACCGCTCTCAGAAATATGGTCTGACTTCTTGGATGGTGCTGCGCGGAGCCAGGAATCGGTGATCTTTATGGGTCCCTTCTAACTCGGGCTATTCAGTGATTCTATGCCGCCCCTCGGGCTGCGGAGGGAGCGCAGAGGCAGCTCAGCCCCTACCCCGTCCCCACAGCCCGCGCTGAGGCGAGATGCCGTTACCGCCCCGCGCACGCGCCTCGTCGCGCGCCTCGCCCGCCAGCGCCGCCTCGCGCAAGGCCCCGTCTCCTCCCCCACAATGCACTGCGCCAGGCAGCCTTTGAAAAAGCGGCGCGGCTCGTTCAAGATGGCGGAGCTCGATCAGCTGCCTGACGAGAGTGAGTAGCGACCCGTGCCGCCGTCACCCCTTCGCCCCTCCGCCGGGCCACCCGCCCCGCGCCCCGCCGCCGGCCCGCCTCCGTCTTGCCGTGAAGCGGCGGCCCGAGCCTCCTCTCTGGCGACCGGACCGCCCCCCCACCGCCGCCGTCACCCGTCCCCGGCGAGGCCCCGGCCCGTGCGGCGGCGCGAGGAGGGTGGCGGGCGGGGGGCTCCCGTCCGGGTGCGCGACCCTGCTGCCCTCGGAGGTGCTCGCTGCGGGCCGCCGACCTGCCCGGGTGCGGCAGCCGAACGTCACCGGGCGGGGTGCGCGCTGCGGGGTGTGGGGGTGCGTAGTGCGGGCGGGGCGGGCGCCGCCGGGGGCTGCGGACACCATGGGGGGCTGGCGGAGGCCTTCGGGACTCCGCGTCGTGCGCGAGGGGGGATGGCTGGTCGTGTGGGAAGGGGGCACGGGCGGACAGGTGTGTCCACGTCCAGACCTGTGTGACGGTGTAGGGTTTGTGTGAGTGTGGCGTTCAGAGAGCACAAGGACCAGGTGTGGAAGCTGGAGTACGGATGAGAAAGGCACACCTTTCTTTGTGTGTGGATTAAAGCACCGTGTGCTTGAGCGATATAAGAGAGAGCATTTTCAGTGTAAAATATTCCTGCTGACATGTTGTCCTCCTAAATTATGTGGCAGTCTTCCTAAGATGACGTTTTTCAAGCGAGTAACTGAAACTGCTAGTATGCCAAAATGAAAAAACATGAAGGGAAAAAGGGGTGAATAAAGGAGGAAAGATCATGACTTACTTTGGGTTTTGTTTTGTTTTGTCTTTCTTTGTGCTCTTCAGTGATATTAGAAGTAGGCAGTGGGACAGCGTATGTGTGCTATGGTTTCTAGATGAACTGTTAGCATGTACCATAAGACCACTAAACTGCCTGCTGGAAAAAATAACCCAAGGTTTCCTTGATACTCAGTAGGGGCTGAACAGGGCTCTCAGCCTACAAGGACAGGCTGAGAGAGCTGGAGCTGTTCAGCCTGGAGAAGAGAAGGCTCCGGGGAGACCTGAGAGCTGCCTTTCAGTATCTAAAGGGGGGCTGTATGAAGGAACGGGTCAGATTCTCTAGCAGGGTCTGCTGTGATAGGACAGCGGGAAATGGTTTCAAACTAAAGGAGGGGAGATTTAGATTGGATATAAGGAAGAAGTTGTTTACAGTCAGGGTGGTGAGGCACTGACACAGGTTGCCCAGAGAGGTGGTGGATACCTCATCCCTGGTGACATTCAGGGTCAGGCTGGAGGGGTTCTGAGCACCTGCTCAAGCTATGGGTGTCCCTGTTCACTGCAGGAGAGTTGGACTAGATGACTTTTAGGGGTCCCTTCCAACTCAAATAGTTTTATGATTCTGTGAATTGAAGCTTGTACTTGAACTACTATATATATATATAGTAGTTTTAGCACTCTTTGTATTGTAGTCTTCCCCTTACCCTATTACAGCTATTTTGGAACCCTTTTGTTTATAGTGATATGATAAGCAGGTGTCGTAGTTGTAGACTCATAGAATATCCTAGGTTGGAAGGGACAGGGATCACTGAACCCAACTCATGGCTCCACACAGCACCACCCAAAATCCAAACCCTTTGAGAGCATTCTCCAAACACTCCTTGAACTCTGGCACTGGGGCCATGCCCACCGTCCTCTGGTGATGAACCTTTTCCTAACCCCCACCTGATCCTCCCCTGACACTGCTCCATGCTGTTCCCTCGGGTTCTGTTGTTGGTCGCTACTGTGCCTGCCCCTCTGCTCTGGCATGCTCCTCAGTCTGAAACAACATGATAAGGAATAGTGTGAGATCAATCATTGTGTTTTATTGCGCGCTCTTGTAATCATTGTTGTACTTTAAGTCCTGGTCCTTACAGCTGAAGATGGCATCTGAGCAAAGAAGGTTCAGAGTCTGACAGAGGAAAGAATGGCTTTTGTGAGCAGCAGTTTGGAAGGCTGAGCCTGCTTTTCTTACAGAGGTGGTGCATAAGATGGTACTCATGGGTGAGGTAGAAAGGACTGAGTGTGAATTCACTGCTTGCAAAGAGTAGGTGCTTGCCTGTAGACAGACGTAAGTCATAGCTACAGAAATTTGTGGATGTTACTTTTTTGTAACAGTTTACATAGAAGTACTGGTCTGAAGTATACATTTGTATCTTTACAAGATCAGTGGTGTTACTGTTACAGGTCTTCATGCAGCACCTTACTTAGCTCCAGAATACGTGCACCTTACAGCACTGACTTTAAGGCTTGCTCATGAGATATTAGTGTTGTAGGCTTACATGCAATATTTGTGTTAGTTTATACAGGAGGAGTCACGTGTTAATTAGTCACTGTGTGGTAGAGCATATTTTACAATACGCTGTATTTTTGTTATTTTGTTTTTAATGTGCTTTGTTCTAAGGGGAAAAACAGTTAGACTGTTAATGCATGAGGACTTTGTTGCAATGATCTGTGTGTGGAACCCATTGCTGTTCTGTGAGTTATAAAGCAAAAAGGAGTTCACAGGTAAAAGGGGGCCTCTCCTCAATGGCTTGACCCATAGCCTTGTAGGTCACGTCATGACTATTGTCAGTGCATAGTCATGACAGCAGACATTTTGATAATGGATTTCAGTTTAATAGTTTTACATCTTTGTAGGAAGTGACTCTGACTATTCACTAAATAATTCAGCAATTTAGGAAGGTATGCAGACCGATAACCATCTATTTTTAAAGTTATTCTGACTGTTGCTTTTCCTAAAAGAAGAAATAAAAATCGCTTTTGGGATACCCAAGAGGTTTAAAATCTCTTTCAGACCTGGCACTTAGTGTCTGTTGTTGTTCTGAATGTCAGCTCTAGCAGAACCGCGCTTGCATAAAGCATTGCAGAACTGCAAATACATGCTAGGCTAAAACTAGGGCAGCTGGTAATTTTGGTGACTGTATGTACAACAGAATAGTTCTGTATTTTTAGTGATGCTGTGTTGTGCAGCACGGTGTTTTGTGAGCATGCCAACTACTTCAATAACGGGAGGTGGCCTGGAGTTGAGATCCTGTTTCTGACTGCCTGGCGTGGACCTTACAGCTCTGACAACCGCAGGGAGAAAAGGGTTAATAGCTTGACGTGGCCAGTGTCATTGTTTTAACCAAGGAGATTCATGAAGGATCATCGAAAATTAAGGACAGAAGTGATACTCTTCCTTTGGTACAGCTCAGTTGTCTATACTGTACCATGTTAGAATATGATAAATGCAAGTCACGGATCAACTAAGAGCCATAATTAATAGATAGCAGCATTTTATTGCTTACTAGATCTATTTTCCATTCTCACTAGAACAGTGTTTAGGTTACTGTTCCTACTTTGATCATACCCACACTCCAGAGAAAGCACTGTGCGTTTCAAGAGGTTAACTCAATATAGTTTTCCCCTTGGCAGCTTTATGTTGCCTACAGGGGCACCAGAGAGGTTTGCTAAGTGTGCCGTTTCACCTGGAACGGGTACCCTGATGCACCGTGTTAGTGTCACGTAGGGTTGTGCTGTAGTGCAGGCCCTTACCCATGGTGTGGCTGTCACTGTGTCTGCCTGGCACATGGAGCAGACACACGGTGCCTGTGTTTGTGAAGGTCAGGGGTAAATACAGACCTTAGGAGCAAGGTCAGCACAGCAGAAGCCTTCGTTGGGTGCAAGTAGGGGATGTTTAGTTGTTTTCATTGGATAGAGAGCACCTTCACGTTTTATGGAGGGCTGGTGAACTAATAGAAATGTGGAAGTTTCCAAAAGTTTGTCTGGTGCTTCCATTCCTATTCTTTCTACTTTTGGTGAACTGGATGTTTTCCAGTTACACGGTAACTATCGCTATATCTGGTTCTTTTGTTTCCTATTCTATACTTAGACCAAGCTTGTATCTTCATTCTAGGTTGATTTCACACCATCTTTATATGGCTTTCTGTACACAACTTAAGTTTGTAAGGGATAATAACAATGAACATCACAAAATCATGTTTGGAATCTTTCATAGTAGTATAAGAATAAGTCTCTAAAATGTTAGAATAGTTCATGACTAGCTTATGTGTGATCCTTGTGACTTTTCTCCAGCATAGATTGTAGTCAGTAGTGGACTGTAACTGGGTGTTCACATATAATTCTAATTAAACACAGTGACAAGACAAGTGAAATTTTGTAACGTGGTATGACTATGCAGCTTCACTTTCAAATTGGAAATCTGATTCAGTGGAGCTTGTGCCAGTGTTTTGGTAGCACCTGCTGCCCTCTGGCAAGTTGTGTAGCACAACTGGGCAGTGGGTACTCCTTAACCAAGGAGAGAGTTAACACCAACAACCTCAACAACCAAGAAGGTGTCAGTGTATAAATTAACATACATTTGATGGAGTTGAAGCCTTTTCTCACTAGTGTTGCAAGGGGGAGAGGGATACAGTAACACTGTGTGCAGAAAGTCCTGTGAAGAAAGAGCAGTTCTATAGCAAATCCTGTCACTGAAAAATTCCAGAATATTAAAGGTCCCAGTGCAGAAATACTTTAAATACTAATCATTGGATTTATGTTTTGGTGACAGAATTGTTTCTTCAGATGGTTGGGTTGCTGCCCAATGAGTGACTAATTTTAGTCAGTTCCTTTTCCCTCCCTGTATCTCCTGGTGATTCTGCAGCAGAGGTAAGCAGTGGGCAGTGGTACTGTGCAAGCCAGATGGCTGTTTCTCTTGCTCTCAGAAGGGAAAAGCGGTTGATTGTATTGAAGTGTAATTAATGCTGCCTTGTCTCTTGCTTCTAGTAATACAACCTTATTTGTGAATTGCTTGGTTTTAAAGTACCTGGAGTAAAGCTGAGGTGAGGCGTTGATCCAGCATGTAATGTGCAGGCGTGATTAGCAGACAGGGTTAGTCCTGGCACACAGCTGTGTGTTTGTGCATTCCTGTGCACTAGTAAGCCCACAGAATGGGTTCCGTAGAAGTGAGATGCCATCTCTGAAGAAGTACAGGCATGCCAAGCTTGTATGGGGTCATCAGTATGGGGCCATCAGGAGGGGCAAGTCACTGAGCTTCTGCTGAGTGCTGTGGTTGTGATGTGTGTAGACAAACACTAGCAAGCTACAGGTGAATCAGAGCCGGAATGCGGTAGCGGTAGGTAGCACAGTGTTAACCTTGTACAATGCAAGTACTGACAGTGGTAGTGTGTTGCCAAATCTGTATTGGTAGATGTTACTAATACAGTTTGTAGGGGCTTGTGTTTTAGCATAGACAGAAGGAAAGAGGACGAGCATCTTTTATCCCACAGATGGAAGCTGCAGCACAGGGTAGTATTTAAGGAAGAAATCATCTTTGCTCTCAGCACATTTTCCAGCCATGGTTCCAAGCACCCTTCCCTGCATAGCCAGTTGTTCTGCTCTGACACTTCCCTCAGCAGCCGGAGGAGGGATGGGGCATACCTCTCACCGCTTTGGTTTTCCATCCCCAGGGCAAAGCAGCCATGAGCCTGGCTCCACTCTGGGCATTTGAGGCAAAAACTCAGCAGAGCCTTGAGATTACTTGGGAAAGGGCACAAGACATGTTTTGGAGCTGCTAAACAGTACCCACAGTAATCATTTTGCCATTATTTGTACAGCTTGCCTTCAGATCTGTCTATTACCATGGTATCAACATGTTGCCCAACATGAGAATGCAGTGTTTTTGAAACAAATGCTTTGGCGTTGTGGTTATTCTCTGAACAACTCCTGTAAAAAGATTCGCAAGGCTGAAAAAATTGCCTTCCACACAGAGTTAAACTAGGATTTGGAAATACGCAAACGTCAGTTTTATTAGTGGGCTCCTAACAGGAGAATGCTGATCCATCCATACTGGAAGCTGAAAGTTAGTGGTCTTTTGTTACCTGAGGTTCTGGGGAGCTTTTAAGCTTTGAAACTCAGGCTTTTGTGTGGTGTGTGCTTTAACTTTCTAAGCTTTCCTGAATGAGCTACTGTTTTAGTGGTCAATCATTTGAGATGTTTCCTTTGATTAAAGTAGTTACGCTGAGCTCATGTAGGTGAATGATGTTTCTTGAAACACCCCCAGGGACGGTGACTCCACCACCTCCCTGGCAGCAGCTGTGAATTTTGCCATGCTTCATCCCAAGGTTGTCTTATTTCCAGTATTTGTCACCTCCATGATGCAGTGAACCTGGAGGACCGGGAAATAGATTTTGGTTGCAACATCCTATGTGCTGTGTAGGCCTTCTTTCTTTGCTTCCACCCATTTCCCATGAAGTGCTTCGTGTTCGCACAAATGAAATCTGCCCGATTGTCATAATAGGTATTTACGTTCACGCGTATGCATGTGTTCTGCCTTTATCTCTGTCTGTGTAATTAAAATGCTGCTTAAAAAGACTGCCAGCGATTATGTAATTGTCTTCAGAACAGAAGTAGTGTACAAAATTAGCCCCATTTAATGTGAGGTTGTGATAGGATGAATCCAATAATTATTGCAACTGAAAATTAGAATTGTTTCAAAAAACTTAATCTATTCTGAACAACAGTAATCTTTATAGTTTCTGAAATGTTTTTATCTGTATTAGATGTTGGGTGTGTTTTGTTGAAACCTGTTGTTACTCAGAAGGTCATCTTAGTTTCAGTTTTTGTGTCCCTGGTTGTACATGAAATACTGCCAAACTCAATGCAAAATAGAGGGGATTAGACTGTTTTCCTTCAAGTTTGATAAGGCAAGAAAACTTGACAAGAAAATCCACGCATCAAGTTATTGTCTATAAGGTAAAATTAAGCTTAGTTACACGTCTCTGTTGTTATTTTCATATTCTACGTTTATTCTAATGCTTTAAACTAGAAATTTTCTGCAATTTGTTACATTAAAATATTTCAGTTTTACTTCAAACTCGCCTAGATCAGAAAATATACAATAGCTTTAATTTACCCTGTAATATCTTTGTGATGTAAACCTACTCCTCCGTTACAAGAGGTGAATTCACTTGGAACCAGGTCAGCATGGAAGCAAGTTCCTGTGCCAGCCATTTTTAGATCTCCAAGGTAGGTTCTGCCTGACCAACCTCATCCTTCTATGATCAAGTGACCTGCTTGGTAGATGAGAGAAAGGCTGTTGATGTACTCTACCTATACTTCAGCAAAGCCTTTGACACCGTCTTCCACAGTATTGTCATTGAGAAGTTGGCAGCCCGTGGCTCAGACAGGTGCACTCTTTGCTGGGTGAAGAACTGGCTGGAGGACTGGGCCCAGAGAGTGGCAGCGAAAGGAGTTAAATCCAGCTGGCGATCAGTCACGAGTGGTGTCCCCCAGGGGTCAGTACTGGGGCCTGTCCTGTTTGATAGCTTTACTGATGATCTGGATGAGGGCATTGAGTGCACCCTCAGGAAGTTTGCAGACGACACCAAGTTGGGAGGAAGTGTTGATCTGCCTGGGAGTAGGAAGGCCCTTCAGAGAGAGCTGAAGCCAATAGGATGAAGTTCAACCCAACCAAGTGCCGGGTCCTGTACTTTGGTCACAACAACCCCAGGCAATGCTACAGGCTTAGGGCAGAGTGACTGAAAGACCCATGTGGAAGAGTGGATGTGGGGGTGTTGGCTGACGCTCGGCTGAACATGAGCCAGCAGTGTGCCCAGGTGGCCAAGAAGGCCAGTGGCATCCTGACTTGTATCAGCAATAGTGCAGCCAGCAGGAGCAGGGAGGTCATCATCCCCCTGTACTCAGCTCTGGTGAGGCTGTGCCTCGAGTGCTGTGTTCAGTGCTGGGCCCCTCACTACAAGAATGTCACTGAGGCCCTGAAGCATGTCCAGAAAAGGGCTATGAAGGGTCTGTAGCACAAATCTTATGAGGAGCAGCTCAGGGAACTGAGATTGTTCAGTCTGGAGAGGAGGAGGCTCAGGAGAGACCTTATTGCTCTCTAGAACTGCCTGAAAGGAGGTTGTGGCTAGGTGGGGTTCAGCCTCTTCTCCTGGGTAACAGTGATAGGATGAGAGTGAATGGCCTCAAGTTGTGCCATAGGAGGTTCAGGTTGGAATATTAGGAAAAATTTCTTCTCCAAAAGAGTGGTCAGGTGCTGGAATGGGCTGTCCAGGGAGGTGGTGGAGTCACCATCCCTTGAGGCATTCAAGAAGAGTTCAGATGTTGCCCTGAAGGACTTGGTTTGGTGGGGAAATCTTGGTGCTAGGTGGATGGTTGGACTATATGATCTTGGAGGTCTTTTCCAACCTTGATGATTCCATCATTCTGTGATTCAAGCTGTCAAACTTTATTTCACCTTTGAAAGAGATGTGGAAGAAGGGCAACAGTGTAGCCCAGGTCTGTTACCTTGCAGTTGAACGGCTTGGGAGAAACTGGGACAGGCGCCTTCTAAACCAGCCATGAGTGAAAACTGGTTCCATTTCATTGCTCAAACTCAAACAGATTTTTAATTTTATTTTTTTTTTAAATAGAAAATTTCTTTCCTTTTTCTTTTTTTATTGAACATTGATATATATTTTTAAACAGCATAAGTTGTCAGCAAACAAAATATGTTGAAAGAATAAAGAATGCAGGTGGTTGCTTTTGGTTTTTTTCTGTCCTCACTTCTCCTGTGTTCGCTTCCAACAGCCCACCCCGATCCAAAATACTCTGTGCTCTTGGACAGGGGCAATATTTCACTTTTGGCTCTGTGACGTTCCTTGTAATGTGTCCCCTTGAAGCAAGGATCCCTGGCGTTATGAAGTTAGGGGGCTTAGGGCACAGGTACAGCAGAGTCACAAGCAAAGGGATTTCCAGACCTTTGGAGTAAAAAATTCTCTCTGGAACTGCAGTTTGTGAGAAGCTGAAGGAAGGACCTGGGGGAAGTGAGGGGGCAGAAGGGGAAGCAATGCTAGAAGGAAAGATTGCAACAGTGGGACATAAGTGGGAAGGTAAGGTTGATTTGAGAGGAAGCCATGAAGCTCTGGAAGCACTTTCAGGCAGAAATATCTTTCCCTTTGTCTTTTCCTAATGTAAGTGCTTCCATTAGGGAGCCTTAGAGAGCCGTTTGCTGACTGCAGAGCATGAGGACAGTGATGAGGGCTAGCTTTTACTTTTCTCACCCAGAACCACTGCAGAGATCTTTGCCATTTGAGGGGAGCAGTGAAGTTCTGATGGATGCACTACACAGTCCGAAAACTGAAAACAAAGCAAGGATTGTGTCTACATTTCTAATGCCTGAATCTGCTGCGAGGAGGTACTACTGGGGGCAACTGGCTATCTGACTCCCCGCTTTTGATCCAAGCTTAGCACACACAAACTACTTCTTCTGTGGACACTTTTGGCACTGAAGAACTTTGAATTAGTTGGATGATTAAAAGTTACTTACTATATCCTAGTAAATCATGTAATGTAATTGCACCTGTGTGTTATTTGGACGTTAAGCCTGTTGAGAAGCTACTATGGTGAATAAAAGTGCTCAGCATCTGAAACAGTTCTGTAAGAGTGAAGCTAAAGGAAGAACAAAAAGTTTTATTGGGTCGTAATCATCTAGTACTGTCCTTGGTGCAATGGGAGGTGTCTGGAGTTCACTCATTCAACTGTGAAAGCTTTAATATTCTCGTTTCTTCCTGAGAATTAAGAACGAATAAGTCGTATACTTCAAAATCATTTATATGGATTTTCTGATATATTTCAGGTTCTTCAGCAAAAGCACTTGTGAGCTTGAAAGGTAAGAAGATAATGTGTTATTTACACGGACAAATATAACACCCGCTCTGACTTTCGTGTGTGCTTAGTTTCTGGCTCTAAAACATGAAGCATATAACACTGAAAAATATTTCGTTTTGATGTTTTATTGTGTTTTCTTAAAATATCATTAGTTTTGTTGTGCTTATTAGCTAGCTCTGGAGACTGATAATGCCTGGTGGTTGAAACTGCACATGTTGTGGTGTGTTTAGACACTGTTCTTCTGGATGGCATTCCTGAAAAGTGTTTCTTCCTAAGTATTGCTTAGGCGTCAGGTTTGATGAGAAAATTGAGGTAATTTTTCCTCTCTTGAGGATGAAATAGGAGAAGGATTCTTAGTGAGATCTATACATGTGACACATTTTACATTAGGAAGGAAATTCGTAATCTCTTTGTGTTTTCTGTCAGCAAGTTGTAGGCTAACTCAAAATTCTATTTCTTTTCTTTGAAATTGTCTTCATGATTGTTACTTACAACTTCTGAATACTTAAAATCTGCCTAACAGTAGAAGTTTCATTACATGTTACGAGGCTTGTATTACACGAGGAAGATGACATGGTTTGCTGAATCTCTTTTAATGTATTACATGAGGAAGATGACATGGTTTGCTGAATCTCTTTTAATTAACGTAGCTTGTTTCAGTTGAATTTGTTTTACTTGTTGGTTTGCACCTGCTTAATCTCTTTACTTTCCTCGAGATTCAATTTCAGCCTGTCACCCTGACAGGGGAAGTAATGGAAGTAACTGATTCCACCAAAGGAGGTTTTATGAAATCTAAACTTTCTTTCAGAAATAATAAAGTTCTTTTCACGTTTCTCCTTTTTAAATTGGTTTAATAAAAACTACTGTAATCTAAAATCCACTTATAGTTGAATCTTAAGAAGACATTGCAAGTAAAATAAATATTGCAGTAGTTGATGACGTTACGCTAGGTTTCAGATAGTAGCTCATACTTGTAAGTATATATGCATATATACATTTATATAATGTATGTGTATTAATGACATGAATTCCTCACAACAGAGGGAAGTTTGTCCAATACGTGGAATGAAAAATATAATTCACTGCAGAAAACTCCCATTTGGAAAAGCAAGAATGCTGGCTCTACTGTGGAAATGGTAAGAAGCAATAAAAAGACAACTTTTGGATTGGTAAAATACCATGAAGTCAATCAAATGCAACAATCAAAAACTCTGGCTGAGAAGCCATAGTTTCGTAATCTCAGAATGTTAAACTGTCTGCTTCACAAGCAGTCTACGGGGCTCCTATATGAATTGAAAGCATTTTTATAAATGAATAAGCAAACAAATTAAATTGCTGACCTTGTTCAAGACAGCTTGTAATCATTTTCTCTCACTGGCCATTTATTTTATCTCATGATTTATCTTGTTTCTAATTTAGGCATAAGGAAAAGGAAGGGAAAATGTCACTTCCATCGTTGTGCCTTCTGAGGGGGATATTTTAATAGAGATGTGGGGATGGCAGTGAAATGCCCTGCAGCATTCTGAGAGGACTCTTAAGAGGACCTTGAGTTAAAGAATGTCCTTGGCATAGGGAAGTAAAAGTCGAAGAGCCTGAATCCTCCGAGATCATGTGGCCATTGTTTAGGCTGACCGTTTCCCCCTCTCTGTTTGAAATCTTCCATTGTCATTTCTTTCCCCACTGTATCAAGCTCAACCTTTTCTTGATTAGTCTAGGTGTTCTCAGCCTTACCTAGTTCCTTGATTTTTGGTTTGGTTTTGCCACCAGCCCCAGTACCTACTTTGTCTACATGTGTGTTAGCGTGCTCTTCTTACTACAGACTGAAGAGTGTATGAAACAGTCTCTCAATTGCTATGCAGATCTTTCTCCTGCACTTTTTTGATGCCTCCTTATTCCACAGTAATTGCAATCAACTTTCCAGCTCTCACTTTTTTTTTTTTTTAAATTCAAACCATAATTTATTTATTGTGAAGTGCTTGTTTATTTGAAGTGGAGAATTATGTTTGGAAACTATTACATTTGCCAGCTCTGCATGGAACCAAAATACCTGAGCAGTATGTAGTAATGCATTAAAGCAGTGTGACTAACATCTGTCGTCTAGTTTGTTCTGTTATTTTTTTTCTCCTTGTAGAGGGAATCTTACCCAGAGAAAGTATTTGTTTTGGGAGGATTCATGGAGATGTACATACACATGTTGATGTGTGTTTATGCTAGGGAGCTACAAAAGTCTACAAAATGCAGCTTCAGGCAGTGGCTGGAACTTTTTGAAGGCCTGGCTTCCTGACAGAGTTCATGACAGATTCCAGCTGTGTCCCAGGAATGGTTATCTTCTCACAGAAACAAGCTTTACTGGTAGTTTAGAAGTTGGTATGTTCTAAAGAGCAGAAGTCACTAGCTGTGACATCAACACCAAAAAACTATAATATCAAAACTTTGTCTGTCTCTAGGTACTCTAGCTATCAAAAATAAGGAGTCAAACTTTGAATTTAACTCAGTATTTTATATAAAGCTGGGACATGGGTCAGAGGATAGATTAATATGTTAGCAATGGTCCATGCTACATAGATGGGATGTAGTCTTCTGTACTGTTTTGAGTTCCCTGAACACTAGAATCTTTAGGCTGTGCTATTGATTGAAAAGTCTTTCTCAAAATGCCTGACCTATTTAGCTAAGGTGGATGTTGTTTCTTTTTGACAGCTGTTATTTTATTCTGGTGTTTGACGTCAGTAATCCAGACTGTGAAGCTTTGTTGTTTTGGGTGGTTCCTTGGAACAGAATTTGGTAGCTTTTATTGAGGACTGGAAAGCAGTTCTATTGCAGTAACACAGCCTTAGCAGAAAGTTGAAGGAACTTTTAAGTTTTTTCTGGATGGAGCATTTGTGTTCCTATGTTGCATATGATTTTAATTTGGTACAGCATCAGCAAGTACTGCTGTACAGACATATGGGAGAGAAAAACAGGTGTTCTGGAACCAGCATCTCAAACATCAATACTGAAATGTAATAGGAAATATTCCAGAGAACTTGACCTCGAGTCTGGTAGCCAGAATGCTGTGATTAAGGAGAAAAATAAAAATAAAAATAAGAGTTTGGTAACATAAGAAGTGTTTTTATTGAAGCAGGATTGTGATTTCTTTCCTTGCTCAAATGTTAGAATAGTTCTGACCTTTCTTTTTTAGGTTGATAGCTTGTCAAGGTCAACAGAAATGGTATAAAAGAATATAAAGACATTATAATTTAAATCTAATATTGTTTTTAAGATTTAGTAAGTTGGAAGATTTGAAGAAATAAAATCAATGTACGTACATGAAGACAGAGAGACAACATCCAAATCAATTAACATGATAAACTAATTACTGATAATATGATGTGGGCATTAGTCAGTTACCATGGTAATATATAGCTTCTCTGTTCAATGTGTGTCTCTCCTGGTTTGTAAAGTGTACAAGAAATGGGAGTTTCCTTCTTCCACGTGCTTAGGTGTCCAGCACATATACAGCACTATTACCCAACTGCATGGGGGAAAACACACTTTCCTGGGAAAGCACCAGCTGTTCTCATGGCATGGGACAAGCCAATTTTTTGCTACTACTAATTAATTCCATTAGGAATGTGTCTTTTCAGACAGATATTTTAATCGGTTACAAGCTGATTAAATAAATTTCTCATATATAGATGCTTATTAGTGAAATTTTATTTCTCTTTCTTGATTTATTTTATGATTGCTACTGGGGACTTATTTTTGCTGTTAGTCACATTGTGGGAGCTACAGATTTCATACCAATACCAATTTGCAGCACTTCCACCACTTCTACTGGCAGACATGATATCTGCATTTGTTTGACCTTCACTTGTCACTGTTAATAGTTAATAGTTTGAATTACAAGGAACGCTACATGGTGCAGCCCTGGAATTCTGCAAAGGGGAGACGCTTCAATTATGACTGGCTCCTGCTGCAGTTTTCATGGAAGGGAAAGCTTCTTGCTTTCAGCACTGACAGCCAGTCAGAAGTTACTGTTTTGTCTTCATTGAAAACTCAGGATTTTTGTTATAGAGTAAGATATTGAGGAATGATTAAACAGAAGTGTTAGAAAGGAGGGACAAGCTTCGTAATAAACATTTACAATATAATTTCTCATTTTTTAGTCAGCCTTCTCATTCTTTTTGGGTTATAACCTCTTAGCATGAGTAAATTTTTGTCTGCATAAATTCTAATTTCTTATCTGATAGTTTGATAACTTATACAGGCTTTATGTTCTTCAGATGTGAACTTCTTAGCATTCTCCAGTGTAGGTACTTCCAGTAAATTAAAAATAATAATAGTATAATAATAATAATAGTAAATATTATTATAATAATAGACTGATATGATCTTTGCAAAAAATATAGAGAGCTAATATTTTTGATGAGAGCATACCGAAACACAGTTTAGATAATTTGTTTTACCAAAAATTTAGAACAAACTGTTTAAGAGAGGTGTTTATAACCAGCATAAGTAATGTATTAAGCTTAGATATATAAGCGTTCAGACGCTTAACTCATGTAGAAACAGGTGGGAGTTAGGTTCTAAATTCTTGCGTGGGACTGGGCCAGCAGTGTGGTAATGGATTATAGTTAGCACTGGAAAGCCTTGAACCTTAAACTCCTTGTGCCTTAAAACTAGTAGGTGGCAAGAGAAAAGGCATTCCATTTCTCTCATTGTGAATACTGTGCATGAGCAGAGAAATACATTCTTATTTTTTTCTTGTAATTCATTCTCAATTTTGATATGTGCAGCCCTTCAGAAATTCAAAACGGAGTCGACTCTTCTGTGAAGAAGATGACAGACAAATAAACACAAGGTCGCCCAAAAGAAATCAGAAGGTTGTGATGGTTCCACAGGTACCTACATGTATGCAGATATTTTTACCAAAAATGGGAACGAGCCCATCTGTTTTAGCTGAAGAATAGAATATATTTGCTTTTCAAGTTGCACTATCTGTTTATGAATATGCCTGTGAGGAAGGATGTTGCTAGGAGTAAGCCTCAATTTGAAACAGATTTGTATTTTCTTCATCATAACTGGGTTCCTAGGATTGTTTATGAGAGTGCTTGTTCTTTTCGATGCTGGACATAAGAATACAGAGCTAGAAAGCAGTCCAGAGTTACTGCATATCTTGCTTCTGCACAAATTTATTCCACTTCAGTTAAAAACTGGCTAGGGTTCTTCCCCAGACTACATCATTTAGAAGACTTCTATATAATTTAATGTTTCAGTAGTTAGGAACTTGCTCTAGAGTTATAGCCTTCAGTATATTTATGGCCATCTCTACCTTGGTCCTGAAACGATGCCATCCTCCAGTTCAGATAGCTTGTTTATCTGCTTCACTGCTTGACTGTCTAATTCTTGGTATAGCACAAAAGAGTAGCAGTTATTTTTCTTGCCCTTTATTTGCTGTGTTAAACCAGGCAACATCCTTAGTTTCAAAGAATTGGCTCTCTGATACTTCTGTCATCCGAATCACTTCTCTGTGTACCATCACCTCGTGAGCCTAGATTTGCCACACTGAACAAGTAGTACTTGAATATGCACTTCACATGCTTACTGAACTGTACTGTGCAGTGTAGAATGGGGAAGACTTAGCAATTGCTGTTTTACTGGATTCGTTCTGTCAGAGACACTTCTCTCTTTTGTTACTATGATTTCTTAGTAGTCGAAAGGCCTGGGTAATGTACTATGCCTAGTTCATTTGTACTTAAATGTTGGCTTAGGAGATCCCACGATTGCTAGAAAAACCCTTATGAGAGCCTACAGCTGCTTTAACACATAGATCTTGACATTGTGCTAGCCTTTATTTCCCAGAGTTCCAGTGGAAGAGCTGGAGCTGTATATACAAGGTAGTGGTTAAACGTAACAGGTTGTTTCCTCCCAGTTTTTTTCCTGCAAGATGTCTACCTTGTGCTTTATTCTGTTATTGCTGCTACTAAAGGTCATTTATGAGCATTGGGGAAAGGATAACAACTAATTATGGCATAGGGACCCAGTTAAACTAATGTTCTTGAAAAGCTGCTATGTTTTCAGTAAGCCTTTCTTTCTGTCAGTCAAGATAGCCATCCCTGTAAGGAAATTACAAAGCTATTTTTCTAGTCTTCTTTAAACAGTTCTTAGATTATGCATGTGATCTAAGACAGTGCCTTTCTGAGGTTTATAAAATAGCTGTCAAACTTAGTTTAAACTTGACTGCTTATGTCCATGCTAGGTACTCCTCCAGTTTTTTAAAAAGTAGATGCTCTGCTCAGGGCTTTGGCTATGTTACGTTATCGTGCTAGCTTCATCTGAAGTTTAAGAATTATCAAGAGTAGAAGCAGTAGGGCAGATGAGGTGACTGATGTTGCTGGCGTTTGAGCTACCACATCACATATGCCAACTTGAGACAATATTCTGTAGTGCCTCAAACATTTGAGGCCTATGTGTACTTCAGTACCAATACTGTTATTAGCAATGTAGTTTCAGTGTTGGAAAAAGCTTTCCTTAGAAGAGCTTTGTGTGAAGGTAATTTGTTGTACTGATCCTGCTAAAATTTGCCATCTGTTTTGTTTGATTGTGTTGCTGATAAGGTGCAGTAAGGTTTATTAGAGATTTGCAGCAACAACAAAAAATTTTCATGTAACAATATGTGGAATTAAAAGGTAGCAATCATTAATGTATGAACTTGTATCGAGAAAATCTGGTTTAATTATTTGAGTATTGAAGAATAGTAGACTGTGTTTAACTGTTTCCTTTATTTTACTGTATAGAAGTTTAATACAACGATGTCAACACCGGACAAGAAGGCTTCACAGAAGATTGGTCTACGGCTTCGTAACCTGCTCAAACTTCCCAAAGCTCACAAGTGGTGCATATATGAATGGTTCTATTCTAATATAGATAAGTATGTGTCCTTTGTATAAGTGTGTAAATATTCTATTAGTATAGAAACAAGTTAATTTCTGAAATTGAACTGTAAATTTCCATATACTGATTAGACACTCCAAAATTTATTCTTGAAAATGATTTTCTTTTTTATAATGAGCAACCTACTTGGGTAGTTCTTTTAGGTCTTGGAATGTCTCTTTCATGGAAATAATTCACTTTTTATAGCCTCTGCCTCTAACAGTTGCAAGATTTTATTCATTTGTTTTTAGCTTCTTAAGCATGAGGTTAGCAGAACACTTATGCTTTTTGAACCCTTGGGTCAGTGGTGTACAGTGAAGATGGAAAAGAGACTGCCTCTTCAGAAGATACCCATTCCCTACAATTTGTAAACTCTTATTACATATATTTCTTCCCTATTGTCCCTGTTATTTTTATTGCAATTGTGAACAGACTACTGGGTTGTGACTGTTCAGCTCTTCCCTAGATGTCAGCATCTAATCTACCTCCCAAGTTGTTTCCAAAGTCTGTGCTTCAGCCTTTGGTACTTTATTGCTTAACACCACATAGTAAGGTGGTATAAATTGTTTGAAAGAACCATTTTAATCTAGTCCCTAATCAAGGAATAAAATGCAAAAATTGTTACGGATTACTGTTATATGAATCACCAACGTTTAATAAATTAAAGGATGGCTTCAGAGTTAACGAGCATTCTTTTCCAGAATTTATTCATAATTACTGTGTTTGTTTCCAAATTTAATAAGAATTGCTGCAGCTCTTTTTGTTAACTTTAGCAGGCAATCAGAGCGACAGAAAACATTTTCAAATCTGTTCACCACAGCCAGAAAAATTACATGTTCATTTCAGTTTGTTCTAAATTCATCTTCTGTGGGAGTTGGTTCTTTTGAAAGAAGTAGTTTTTACATGGGTTTTTTTCTTTTTTTTTTTCCCCAGGAGGGAGGGTGGAAACCCTACTTATTTTTGGTAGTAATTTTAGTATGTGACATTTACAATTTTTGATTTTTATTTTTTTATTATACAACAGTCCAAGAACTTTTTATTCCCAAATGTCTGTGGATCTTCAGGTCTATCAGTAAACAAGAATTTGTTTTAGCAGACAAACCCAAAAACCTCTTTTGTAATTATCGGTGTATGCTTGTAATGTCACTAAGTTACAATCCTGTGAAGATATGATCATAGTTTAATTTATTAAGAAACTACATTTCTATGGAAGAAAAACTATGTTGTTGTGAGTGATAAGATCTAGACAAGGTGAACCTTGTAATAGAAGAAAAGTTTAAAGCATAGAGCTGTCAACTGATGAAATATGGCACTCTCTACACATCTTAAAATATTTTAACCGAATCTTATCCTAAATTGACATCATCAATTTAAGTACCATTTATTTGCTAAAAGTTTGTAAAATACTTTAATCTTGGCAAATGTCATCTGTGAGATTATTAGGTGATTTAAACTATTTCAGTTGGATTCTATCTACAGTGCTGTATGTAGGACCATTTTTCTGTAAAATCCCATTGACTTTGTTATACTTGGAAACTTCTAAACAGCATCTTACTACTACAAGGATCAGAGGGCCCCAGATTGCTTACACCATTTCCCAGAGCTTCCAGACTTGTAAATGCTGTGGGCTTACAGTTTGCCTGCTTAGGATTAAGTGATAGTAAAAATCAAATACAGATTCTTTCTCTTTCTTTCTCTTTCTCTTAAAAAGCTTTCCTTTACATGGATGTCATATGTTACTGAAAGTAAATCTGAATAAAATAAAACTTTTTCTGCACTCCCTGATCTGTTTTTTGAGCATGATTGATGATCCTTAGCAGTTTTTCTTTCCTCTCTTAAATCCCAATGCCCTGCAGAGAACGGAGGAAAGTGGCTTTATCTAGGATGCAGTTCTTTTGTTCTCACCAGGTGAGATCTATTCCAATTGCACATGGTCTTTAATGATTAACCTGCTATTAGATAGGCATATCCATTGCAGCTCCCTGTTTCCTCAGCACAAGAAGAATGTAGTACTACAAAGTAAAACGTAGTCATAAAACATAAGGTGTATCTTTGTGTTATGGCAGATCATAACATCTAAGAGAAGTTCGTAAGTTGCTAGGTTCTCTGAACTTCACTTCTATTACAGTGATCCTCTTCTTTATCGTGGAGTCATGGTATGATATATATCTCTCCTGCAGAGCTACTGTGACAAGTTGGCTCAATTTGTTGTATTTTGGGAACCCTCTGAGAATCTGATTTATTATTGAATGAATTTATGAAAAATGAACTATTTTTCTATTCCTCAGTATCTCCTTGCACATGACTATTGTCCCTTCCTTTATTCTTAATACCTTGGTGTATCTTAATGGTTTCCTTCAGTGGGTTGCAGTATCTCCATGACACTTTGTTGACTTTGCTGAAGTTTCTTTCGATGCCCTTATAGACATTAAAAAGCAGAATGACTGTCTGTGTTTCCCCATAGTAGCAAGACAGATGAACATTTTTATCACTGATAGTAAGGCTCAAGCAAAACACTAGTCCTGGAAACTTTCTGTCTTTTGTTTTCAACTGACTTCATTTCAGATTAAATGTAGCCTTTAAATAGAATGAGGGTTTTTTATTGATATTTATTTGTACTTCTCATTTTCAATGTATTTCTTACGATGAATGTTTTTTTAAGAATCTTCTGACAAAAGTTTACTAAGTGTAGTTAATAGAGAGCCAATTATGTTTTAACAGACCGCTATTTGAAGGAGATAATGATTTCTGTGTGTGCCTGAAGGAATCTTTTCCAAACTTGAAAACCAGAAAATTGACAAGAGTTGAATGGGGAAAAATCAGACGATTAATGGGAAAACCACGGAGGTAATTTTTTTCTCTTTTCATTTAATAACTGTATGTAGTTTTCGTGTTACCCGAATTGTTTTTTTCTGGGATCGCTTTGCATATGGATAGTAAATAACAAATGCGTGTAGAACAACTTTTTTTTAAGTAGTGTTCTCTGAACATACGCATCATTCCTTACCCCTCCATTCTCATAAGCTTGTACTTGAAAGGTTCTCTACGTACTCTAGATATGTGATAAGCTAGGATATGTTGAAATTATTACTGCATCTTCCAAGTTGCAGTACTTCCTGGCATGGAAAACAGGGCAGTTTTCCACTATGTATTTTCTAGAAATAAGTAGCTCTTCGTAGGGAAAACAAGTACACATTTTCATCTCATTTACTGTATTATTTCTTTAAACTATTTTCTAGATTTTCAACTTCTCCTGGCTTGGCTGCCAAAACAAAGAAGGGAAAACTCAGTCATACAGTATCAGACATTGTAGACAAGAATCCAGCATTGAAACAGCATAGTTTTTCCTCTATTTAAGAATTCTTAACTTTTAAACCCACTGACAGAACCATTACAGCTTGGAGAAGAAAAGGCGCGGGGTGATCTCATCTATGTGTACAAATATGTGAAGGGAGGATATAAAAAAAGACAGAGACAGGCTTTTTTCAGTGGTGTCTAGAGAAAGGGTAAAATGCAGTGGGCACAAACTCAAACACAGGAGGGTGCCTTCTGCACATAAGGAATTGTTTTATTTTTTTTTTCACTGTGAGAGTGACTGAGCGTTGGGACGGGTTGCCAGGAGAAGTTCCTGCCTTGGAGATGCTCAAAGGCCATCTGGACATGGTCACGGGCAACCTGCTGTCAGTGTCCCTGCTTGAGCAAATGTCTTGAACCAAATGTCTTTAGAGGTCCCTTCCAACCTCAACCATTTTGTGATTTTGTACATTCTATAAGATCAGGAGAAAAATGTGTAAATGATGTGGAGGTAAGAAAAGACCGGTTTATTAATGGAGATTACAGAATATAAAAATGAATTATTAAAATAATTAAACTAGTTTAAGCTTAACAGTGAGATAGCTTCTAGTTCCTCTATCGTTATGTTTCTCACGAAAAGGAAATTAGCGTGGTTGAAGGTTGTATTTTTCATTCATTTGACTTTTGCCAAAGGTATGTATCACTATATAAGATCAACTTGCTTCATTCTACGATGTGTTGGACCACTTAATTGTTATATCTTTTTTTTTTTTTTAAGCTGTCACACAGAGAGGGTTGTTTTGAAGAGAAAGAGGACCCACAGTTCTAAATGGGCAAGAAGTTCTTTCACATAAATTCTGAAGTTACAACCACGTGACTGGATATAGAGTCTGGTTTTGTTTGTTAACCAAAAGATTATGTGATCCTGCCTTTTGTCAAGCAGGATCCTATAGGCATTTCTGTTTGGTTGTATTTTTTTATTTCTTTATAATTTAAAACAAAACAAGAAAATATTGTCAACATTTTTCAAGATCTCAACAGAGATCTTCTGTCTCGCTTTTAAAAGATTTTGAATGATTCTAAATCATTCGAGGCTTTATCAAATAATTTTAATCTACTTCTGGAGTATAGTTTTTTTTTAGCATCACTTCTCTGTTAGAAATTTCTTATGTCTGTCCTCAGTCATGTGCAAGTAAGATAAATACCATGGCAATACTGATATTTGCCCAGGAGGGAGGAGAAAGCATGACATTTCACATTCATAGTGTTGATGGCAGAAAATAATTGTGTCTCTGTGTGATAGCTGTGCACAAGGTTATTGTCTTTTTTTCTTTCTTCTTCCATTTTTTGTTAAATACATTGTAATATTTTCTTATGTCTGCTGCTATGTTAAATGTCCCATCACACCGGCAACAGTGTGGTTGGATAGCACAACAGTATTCTTCCTGGGAACACACAAAGCTTGTAAGATTCCAGAAGACTGTGGGAAAGTATATGCTCCAAGAAAAGGAAGAGGAAATTGTTATTCTTGTCTACTCTATATAAATTTCACCGAGGTTGTGAAATAGGAATGAATGTAAATTAAGTGTAGGTATGCTTGTCCTGACATTATGTGATGGTGATGATCCCCCTGTGTTAATTCAAATGTTGATGTCCAAGGTAGAAACTGAGAGGCTTCTTAAGAGGTTGAACACTTAGATGGAAAAATAAGGAGGTTGCAGTGTGATCTCTACCATAGTTTTTGCCTGAACTTTTCTTCATAGTGATGGTACAAAAATGAAAGAACATTCTGGGGAGAAGGTGTTGGAGATTTCCTATAACAGAAGGTAGAAATACTTTATAAATACTTTCCCTCTCCATGACCCACAGTATCTGGGACAGTCTTTTAAAGGCATCTGAGCTAGTAGTGAAAAATTCCTAATGTTTTTGTTGTAGGGCCTTCAGGATTGGCGGTTGGTATTTTAGGCTTTGAATTTGTATTTCTAAGGGCGTGAGTCAAAGAACATCAGACAGTATCTGCTGTTCCTGAAGTAAGATCTTGCACATAATTACAAGGACTAATACTAAATTCTATTTTTGCCTTTTTTTTTCTCTCCTTTTTTGTCTTGCTGTGATTAGTTATTTTGTTTTCCTCAGTAGAGTTGAAAGCTCTGATCTATATTTTGCTTGTTCATATTCATAGCCTATGGTAAGGCTTATTTCACACTTTTTCCTCTCCGGAAGTAAATATGTAGAAAATAATATCTTTAAGAATATTGAAATAAGCTTTACGTAGGTCCCCCAACCACCATCTATCTTTACCATATACTCTTCCAGATATTTTGCATTTCTAATGGGAATCATTAGGAGATACACAGCTCCAGGTATATACATTTTGCTCTTCAGTAGTAAACTGGTGAGTGGACGCATGCCCACCATTGCTTTATCTACATACAATACAGTTTCTAGACTACACAAAGAATAGAATCGTAGAATCATTAAGGTAGGAAGAGACTTTAAAACCATCTAGTCTAACTGTCTGCTTACCACTTGTACTGCCCACTAAACCATGTCCCTAAGTACCTCGTCTGCCCTCTCCTTAAACACCTCCAGGCACTGCGATTCTGCCACTTCCTTGGGTGATGACTTCTCTGGTGGTAGCGATTTGAAAGCCTAGAAAAGGAACTTTCACTGCAGTGCATTGCTGTGCAGGTCTGAGGGAAGTACTTCATTGATTCAATTTGTTCCTCTTCCTGCATTTTTATATGTCTTGTGTAGGACTAAGGTCTCCGTGAGCGTGCTGAGCAACGCAGACACTCCATTCCCCATGTAACTTAGAAACCATGTGTAAGACAAAAGGCCCATGATGCATGCACATGGACAAGCAAGTATAAAACCGCAAGTTAGTGCAAAAGGAAATGGCCTCAGCACGTTGACATCTTAGTTCTTGTGATCATACGTACTGCAAGAAAGAGAAGTTTTTGAGATTAGCAAAGTGGCTTTGTGAAACACTTTGAGTGAGGGATATACAGAAGAAAACATATAAATGTTTATTTCAGCATATAATAAGAGTAATAAGCAGGCTTGGAAATAGAGGAGCTGACTGCTCAGTACTACATGGAAGATAAATAATTAAGCAAGATCTTTACGAGTTTTTAAATGGAAAATAGTTGGTGGTATAGAATGGGAATCAGTGGAGAAATTTTTAGTGTTGTCTAAAATGACCTTGTAAAATAGCACTTTTTATTGATCACTGATCAATATTTAACTAATAAGTTCTACAGAGAATGTTTAAATTGCATTTGTCTATAGTAAAGCAATTAATGAAGTTGTAGTAAATTATTTCATAAATAACTGCTTCTGCAATTGGGCAGACCTGTGATAGCACCTGTACTCCTTTAAAGGCTTTCTGTTGTCAACACAGGAATGATTCGTTAATTAATAAGGAATAGAGATAGGAGCAATGTCTTTATGCTTTCAGTATTATTCTCATGCATCATGCCTATTCAGGAGATTAAAAGTGAAAATGAATAAAACCAAATAAGGACCTTGTGAGTAAGTCTTCGATCTCTTAAATTACATTCTAAGACCAAAGCAAAGGGAGAGATGAATGTTAGAGATGATCTGATTTTACACAAGAACCCCCATTCAAACAAATTTATACTGGTACTGTGATCAGTGTCAGAATTAATGTACATAATAGAGATTTGTGTCTAAGAGGTACTCAGCATGAATGCAAGTAGAAGAGACAGGAAAATGCCTTTTTATGTTGAGTCTACTGCCCTTTCATGCTAAGTTTAACCTTCAAACAGTTCTACTGTGTACAGTAGGTGATGGCAGGCTGGTACCTCACAGTAAATCCTGAGTGCAAGCATCAAAGTGGTGTTCAGGATAGGCTGGATGTGAGGCTTTCTTCAGCTTTGTTGTGAAACCAGATAGACCACTGTAAGCAGAAAAAGTCCTCAAAAGTTGTATTCTACTGAAATATTAATGCAAACAGCATTCCTGAGTCTTTCTGGTTGTTCTTTGGTTGGTTTGATGTTTGTTTAGGCTTGTTTGTTGTTTTTTGTTTGTTTGTTTGAATTTTGTTTTAAGTAAACTGTTACTCTAGGAGCAATAATTCCAGAGGCTCAGACCATCTGAATCTGTTCACCAAAATCTTTCTCTCTTCAGCACTTCACTCCAAGCTTTTTTGTTTACTCTCACTGAGTTGTAAACTGTGCTCATTTGTTTGTTACGTCTTCATATATGTAGGTCTTCAGTGTTGATTTTAAGTATAGTTTTACCTTATCATATTGTAGGTGCTCCTCTGCGTTCTTTGAGGAAGAAAGATCAGCATTAAAACAGAAGCGACAGAAAATAAGACTTTTGCAGCAGCGTAAAGTTGCAGATATTTCACAGTTCAAAGATCTTCCAGATGAAATTCCATTACCCCTTGTAATAGGAACAAAAGTTACAGGTAATTTCTTAAAAACTAATAAACAACACCCAAGATTTTTGCAAAGATTTTGGTAAACAATAGTGTACTTAGTGTGCAAAGGTAGAATAAATTTAAAACATTAAAAATTCATTGCTTTTGTTGCTAGCTCATTGAGAAAGTGCTTATAATGATTACCTTGTATTTGTAAAACAGTGACGTGGTTTTGAGATATGATCTTGTGGTTTATTATTTCTGGTGTTGAAACTGTAGTTGTTATTTTTATTGTTGTTGTTTGGGTTTGTTTTGTTTGAAGTAAAGTATATCCAACAAACCCTAGAGAGGCTTCAATGCCAAGAACTTGGTGCTGTCTGAAAGTTTAAAATATGAGCCAATACAAAACTTAAGCTTTATTTTCCATAAATATAAAAATATCTGTCTCAAAACAAATACACAATTGATACTGCAGTGTAGTTGAATACATATGCTAAACAGGACATTGTCTTATAGAAAAAAATACTAATAACTGAGGAAGGAATCTTGTTAAAAAAGTTCCTTTTTAAAGGAAATGCATTCAGCTTTGCTTAATTTCATAAAAAATCTTGAATTCCTCCTTCCTGTCTGTGAAGCAGGATACTTTTCACTTGAGCACAGTATCTCCCACTCTAGCCTCTTCTGTTCATTGCTTTCTGAGTTCTTCAACATCACTGTCCTTAACTCTTGCTGAAAAACAGGCATGCAAACCACCCTGTATCTTCTCACTCTCCTAGAGCTATATCCTTTAAGTCTGCTTACATCTTCTTTTTCTAAGTATGCAGTCATCAATGCAAGTGGTCATAGAGAAATAGTGTGCAAAATCATTCCAAAATTGATTTTTGCCTGCAAGACCTAATTGTCAGAGGGTATTGGGTGTTAAATAGTATTTTGTCTAAACATTAATGTAGTGCTGAAGATGAGATGTGGGAAATATTTGACTTGCAAAAATCAATTTGACAAAAAATTGGGTAGTGTTTCTAGTGGATACAGTTTTTTTCTGGGTTTACAATTTTTTTCATTAAATCTAGTCAGTTTTGCTAGTTTGTTTTTTTTATATATGCATCGGAATATATGTCTATTGGAATATAGATATATACGTATATATATCTATATTCTATATATAGATATATATCATATATAGATATGCCAAGATTACATGCGGAAGATTTAAGTCTGTTCTTCTCAGTGACATCAGAGCATTATAATATGTGAGTTTTTGTGGAGGTTTTTGTTCTTGGTATTTTTTTCTTTCATGTGTTGTTTTTTGTTTAGCACGATTGCGAGGTGTCCATGATGGGCTGTTCACAGGACAGATAGAAGCCGTAGACACTCTCAACGCTACGTACAGAGTCACTTTTGACAGGGCAGGTCTTGGAACACAAACAATCCCAGATTATGAAGTTCTTGTAAGTATTAATGGTACATTCTCAAAGTAGCTGTAAAGCAAATTCATTTATTTATTTTTTTAAATCTACGGTTGTATCCTTTAATCAAGAAAAAGAAAATTCAAAGTATTAATTACATCCAGGTAGCGTTGTCATAAACCAGAAACAAGCATAGCAGATGCATGGGAATTTCCAGGAGAATGAGTTTCTGCTGCTGATTGTTATATAGAATAAGATCACCTTCTCTAATACAAATGTATTGACTTAGGCTGGAATAACAGAATAGAGTTACTGTTATAGACTGAGTGTAAAAAAGTATAGTGAGTAATGTAAGATTTCAAAGAAAATTCTGCTCTGGGATCTAGGCAGGATTTCTAGAATTGTTCAAGGAAACCTGACTCTTTGTAATCTGCCAAAGTCAGGAAGGGCTTGAGTTAGTTGGAAGCAAGTATTATATGTTGATTGAGTCATTTTGAAACATTTGTGGTAATAAAACTAATTGTGAGAATGTTGCTTTGGCCAAAAACAATTGACTTATTTCCTAGCTCTCATGCTTTTGTACTGATTTATGAACTCCAGGGAATTGTTTCTGTTAAACAGTCTGACCTAGACTGCAAGATTTTTAGAGGGCAGCATGTTCTTTTGTATCTTGTGTATCATTCAGTCTACTAAAGGAAGATGAAGTTGTCTGAGGTCTATTCTCCCTTGCAGAATTTGGGTTGGTGGGGTTTTTGGTTTGTTTTAATGCTGTGCTGTAACACTTTTCAAACTCCAACAGTGGAATATGGTTTTGAAGCCGCCACTAGCCCAAAAGCAAAATGCTACTCCTTATTGTTGCTTGGGCTTGGGGCATGGTTGGTCATGGCTAGTCCAGATTCCAGAAATAAAATATGCATTTGAGAAGGTATGTTAAGCTTTTTAATTAGCCTGGCACCTGAAGAACGTCCTTATTTTTCTCGTCTTGCAGAGTAACGAACCTCATGAAACCATGCCAATTGCTGCCTTCGGGCAGAAACAACGGCCTTCTAGGTTCTTTATGACCCCTCCCCGGCTGCATTACACGCCTTCACTCCAGTCTCCAATTACAGTAAGTTGCTTATTTCTTCTAATTTATAATATTATTCAGTGACATATTTTCTGATAAATCTTGAAGCTGTTACCTTTATACAGTCTTTGAGATAAGTTTTCTCAGGTTCCTCAATAAGGTAATTTTAGCAAATCCCTCTAAAAATAAGCTAATAAATAAAATACTCTTTCTTGTATAGGACAGTGATCCTTTATTAGGACAGTCGTCATGGAAAAACAAAATTTCAGGCACAGACAGTGAAACACTAGGTGGCTTTCCAGTAGAGTTTCTCATTCAAGTGGTAAGTGTTAACTGCAGCTCTTAATTTTGTTATGTATTGCCCTTTCTGTGTTTATTCTGCCTATTCTTTTGCAGTTAAATGAAATTCTGTTGATATATGAAAGATAGTAATATCAAAATGATGAAATTTTCAGAAGAAATTAGTAGGACGTTTTGAGGCTTTTTTATTTTTCCTCATTTATTAATAAGCTTTGGAATATGTTGCTCTTTTCTCAGACCTCAGAAAGGCCTTATGTCTCCAGAAGTCTCTCTTGTCTTTCCTAGTTCTACCAGTTGGTCTAAAAAGATATAATTTTTACCCCCAAATCCAAACTGTTTTTTGATTCATCATCATGAAAGAATTGTTTAGTGATTTTTGTACAACAGTTCAGAAAATTATAGGCAAGTGATGTTAAGAAGTTGAGATTTCTTGAACATCAAATCTAATCTAGGCAATTTACTCTTCAGGATGATAAAATAACATAATTGCTCTTGTGAGCTTGGTTTATAATCTGTGGTTGAATTATTTAATCATTAAAAGCAGTTTGAAATGTGTTAAAAGAAATTGGAATACTCAATGTTAAAATTATTTAGAATCGAGATGTGTTCTTGCTAAACTTTTATCAGATTTTATAATTGGCTCAAAGAATCAAGTAGTTCTCACGTGATACACTGACATGTTGACCTTTCAGCATAATTAATTTTACTTAACAGAATGATTTGTTCAGTTTTTTGGAGTAACACTGTGTGAAGCCGATTTTGGACAAAGTGGTCTGGCATCTGGCTTAGCCAAGAAAACTTGAATTAGATATAGTCATCCTAAGATTGGTTATGTTAAGAAATGAAATAAACAAAAGGTACAGTCTTTGCTTGTGCTACTAAGCTGGATCTGCAGCTATCATCCTCCTTGAGTCACTGAGTATGATCAGTGAAGCTTTAGGACTTTTGTACTACACTGATCCATTTGTGGAAGCGTTTCTGTATTTCAGATCTGAAAACTGTATAATTTCTGTCATGTTTAGTGGTACACCATTACTCATTGTAAGGAAACCTGAAATTTTTTATCTGAGATTTTAGAGTGTGGGCACTCGAGAGGTACTGTATTAATACATTTTTTGCTTGAAGATTGTCAAGCTTTGAAAAAAGTGAAGCTGTAGACTTTTGGCATTGGTTTGTGATCATCTTAATACCTGTTTGAGGTTTCTGATACAGGCATCAAGAGGCTTAAAACAACTTTTATTGTGGGACTTTACATTATTTTTAAGCCTAGAGCATTGACATTCTTGTTAGAAGTAAAGAATGATTCTGAAACCTGGTGTTGCAAAATACACAGCGATCAATGAATATTGATCACGCTGCATTCACTAATCCAGAAGTAGTTTTATGTTAAAGACTACTGTTAAATATGTTCTGTCCTTTCTTGTACTCTGCTACAGTAAAAATGTCAGAGCCTTCATTTTGATTTAATGGTGATTCAGCAGTTAAATGGTCAGAAAATCTTTCTGTGAAGGAAAACTTCAGGACAGTTATTATTGGGAAATAGCTTATGACACCATAAAATAAACAATTTCATGGGAAAGCTGTGTTTGGGACAAAAGATTTAGAGAAAAAAAAATTGCGTATCTTTTAAAAGGTTTCAACCAAGCCTTTTAGTTCTCTTTTATGTGTCCCAAAACTAATTCACAACAAAAGGAAATGTGGCCAGAAATATATGCAGACAGTGATTAAGTGATGAGGACATTCTCCTTAGGTACAGCTTGGAGTTGTATGCAAACACTGGGACTGTAGCAACCACTTTTGATCAGCACTGATGACTTTTTAATTATTATTATTTTAATTTCTGCATAGCTATATTTTGGCATCGGGCTTCCTTCTGATCTTTACTGTGAACAAAGATATGCTTTTCTCTTTGTTTGTTTCTTTTGGTTTTGGTTTGGGAAAAGATTAAATTTAGACTGGGAGGGAAGCAATCCAGGACCAAAAAAATGTTTGCAGTGTAACTGCATGTCCAGTAGAGGGAGAATGTTAATGCAGTACAATCAGGGACATGTGTCAGTCCGATGACTGTGGAAAAAGAAGTATCTTCTCATCTTAAAGACAGGAAGAAAGAGCTATGAATACTAGATTTTTGTCAGGTTTTGTGTGTGTGAGTTTTTAAAATATATTCCCCATCGAGTTATTGCATACATTGAAATGCTTGTATTCTTGTTGTTTATTTTTTAACTCAAAAAAATATACAAAGTACTAAGCATGCTATAAGGATTGTGCCTTCATGTCTCTTAATTTTCACATCTGGAGAAGTATACTACTAAAACATCTTTTCCAGTTTAGTGAGAACTATTTAACAGTAAGCAGGATGAGTAATGCTGAAAATGAAGCTGCTAGGCTAGAGTTCCTCAAGGAGATAAAGACTGACCTGAACTAAAGCATTCGCTGGTGATACTGGCAAATGAAAATGGAGTTCTGTTTACTAAAATGTAGCACTGGGAGAAAGTTGGTAAACATCTTAATACAGCGGAAGATCAGAGTTTCTTGTAGGAAGAATTAAGTGACCTTGAACACTGGAGTACTTCTGGAAGTAGGATGAATATAACGTAACAACGAAGGTCATGGGCTGGATCGCATCCTTGAATATATATGAACGTCATCATAGAAGCTTATCGCCAAATAATTGTTCCCAAAACTTGCAAGATAAAATAGCCTGCACTAAGCTGGGAAACACCAGCTTCAGCAGAGGGGCTTAAATATATTAGTTGCTGGATGGTGATGACATCATAGGTTGGCAAAGAACTTTCTAGCAGCACTGTCAGAGAGTATTCAGTGCTTTCCCTCCTCCCAGATGCTGTTTGCCAGCACCTCTGGGTTTAAGTATAGGTGTTTGTGTTGGTTTAATTATATCTATTTACTTCATGTGGGCACCGTGAGGCTTAATTAAATGTTTATGTATAGGCTTTGAGAGATTGGCTTGGAAAGCAGTGCAGAAAAACTGCATGTTAATCTTCCTGTTGACTCAGAGTATCGTGCCCCTGGTATGATAAGATTAATTTTGAGAACTCAAAGCCAGTTCCATTTAATTTAAAGATAATGCTGATTTTTGTTAGATACCTGATCAGCACAAAACTCGAATGTCCAGCTACTTGAATATAACTACTTTCTCTCTGTTTTGAACAGAAAGCATATAAAGTGTGCTTCCGTGGAAGTCTTAAACTGAAAGAATCCTTATTCCTTATTTGCATAGCATGCCGAGGATGGACTTCGCTGTACATATGTCAATAACAATAAAATTATCATTATCCAAGCAATGCCTCCTATCGAGGTAGAGAGGTACATCTGGATCAGCTGTACTACTGCTGGGATGCCCCTAGGGTTTAATTCTGCAGCTTTCATTTCCTTGCTCTATATTCAGGTGCTATTAATTTTAAAAGCTGCTTTTTTTTTTTCCTGTGAGAAAGTGTTATGCCAACATGTGCATTTGCGTGGTAGTGAACTAGATCAGGGAAATAATCCATCTCAAAAGTAACAATTTAAAAACTTTTTTCCTGTCTTTCCTGAATGTATTGTTTATCATTTTCATTTTCCTTATGTGATTTTCCATGTAGCTGCAAAACTGCATGTGCTGGCTCACCATGAGTGTTGGGGGATAGTACAAGGCTAGAAGCAAGCAGAAGGAATTGGAAAAGTACCTATGCAGTATTGCATCGTGTGGCGTATGTTGAACCAGGAGTTCCTGTCTCTCCCAGTCTTATGTTCCCCTTCCAGGACGCAGTTAAACCCTTTGAAATTTTTAAAACCTGACATCTTGGCTCTGTTTATATCAATAACAAAACTGTTGTTGATTGCAGTGAAGCTAAAATTTCTCTCTGTGGGCTTGAGAGAGTATGAACAGTTTTAGAAGTGATGCATGTGCTGAGGGCAGTCCCAGTGATTTCCTCTTCAGCCTGTTAGGTCCCCAAGGCAGAAGAGAACAGGATATACCCATTCTGAAAGAAACAGGAAAAATGGAATGCCCAGAGCAGGACTGTAGGAAATAGATCCAATCTGTGTGCCAGGTTTTATTGCAAGAATGTACACAAAGAGCTAGTGATCAGTCCAGGGCACAGCTGAGAACAGACTAGAATTCTGAGCAAAAGCTATGGAAGGACAAGTGCTGTTAATTGTAGTACATGTTATCACCATGATGATACAGCTTTCCTTCGGGCTAGAAGAAAAATAAGGTCCTTGATTCTTCAGCCTCTAACAATATAAATTATGTTAGTCTTCCTAGAGGGAATTCCAGCTGATGGATTTCAGCTTTCTCCAATCTAAGGTACTTGAAAATGCCTTTAAAAGCCTCTGAAATACCCATCATTTAGTTAATTTTTATTTCTACATTTTGATGTTATAAACAACTGAGAAATGTATTTTAAAATGATAAAAAATACATCCTCTTTATTATCTTGAATTTGTATGCAATTTCAGAACTACATAAGGACCTACTCATTCTAAAAATAGCTCCTTTGTTTTAGACCAGGCTATCGAAAATCCTTATGATCAAGAAGGAACACATCAAACAGTTAAGAGAGATGAATACGGAAGCAGAAAAGCTGGTAAGATTGTTCCCAGATCTTAAGGATATACTTTAGCAGCTAGTGCAAATTGATACAATTAAAACGAAGTCTAGATAAAAAGCTATTTCTTTATTACTTTCTATAATGTTTGAGTTTTTAAATTATTTTTTTAAGGTAAGTCAGAGAGGTCAGTTGCTTTAAAAGCATTATGCTTTGGGAACAGGTTAATGTTAACGTTGGTATAATATTCCCTTATTTTATGTGTCAATTGGTGATATTTCCTTCTTTTGTTTGTCAGTTGATATATGCTATGTACTTTAAGGATTTGGGGAATCAGTAAAGCATTTATCTTACTTTTATTTTGTGAATGGTAGGTATGCATTTAGGTTTTTGGACAAAGTGATAACTCAGTTCAGAGTTTTTCTACATAAATCTCTGAGTGCCCTTGACTTGCATTTAAAATTACAATACTTGGCCAGCTACAGTGTAATTATCAGGAGCAGAACAGTTTTCTTGCTAGGCTTTATCAAGTCATCGGACTGTGAATCAAAATTATAAGAATGCCTCTTCTACCACCCATGGCTATCAATCAACTTGAAAGTGGAAAGCTATCAGTCTCGACCGTCTGCTAGTGTCCATTCAGACAGTTGTCTCTACCGTGTACAGACAGAATGTTGAAGTCTGTGGAGAGGAAAAAGAATCACTTTTATTTCTTTAAACCAAAAATGCTGAATTTTTAATGTAAAATATTTGAATGTTGCAGACTTTGTGTTGTGGTTTTCTTCTTTATCCCTTCAGTGGCCATGTGCATACTGTTATCCTGCTACCTATTGCCCCAAGGCTGCTCTTCACAACCTTGTTATCAGTTCAGTTATTATATTATTTCTCCTGTACGTCTAATGCTTTGTCTTTTAATTGTGCTTAATAAAACTAATAATTAAAGTAGATGCAAAAAGAGGCAAGATTAAGACATGCTATTGCAGACTAATTCTGATGCAGAAAAATTACCAGCTCTCCTTAATACCAGCAATAAAGCTGTCTCTTCCAACTGAGTTGTCTTTACTTTTGTAGGGGTAAAGAAATCCATAGGAAGGGTTTTCATTAGCTTTCCTCTTGACAAAAATCCAGATATTAGCATGTCAGTTGTCTGCTGCATAATAAATTTAACTTTTTGTAGAATAAGAATACCAAGGAAAATAACAACACTGAGAGCAAAGAAACAGTAGAGAAGATGATGGTCCAGGAATAAATAAATCTTAACTCAGTTGTAGCCTAAATAAGGACTTGGAGATAGCTGTTAAACACTACTTCTACTATTTGCTTTTTCAGTCAGCAATCATAAAGCAACTCTTGTCACTATTTATGTCCTGATAAAAATAGAAGACACATACTGGGTCATGTTCTTAGCCTGTCTGTAATGCTCTTTTGTCCTCTTGGTAATCCCATCTACATTTGTGCCGCTTAGTATGTGTTGCTTCTCCTTTAGAATGCATTTTCTTTGAACATGGCTCTTCAACAATAGTCCACTTCAAACTTAAACATGAGTAAAATAGAATCCTTTGACTTCATTCATTCAAGTAGAGTTTGTCAGACTTTAATAATCATTGATAAAATTGTTGAAGTAATTTGCTTTTTTTTTTTTTAATGATCCAGCATAGAAGTAAACAGAACTGACCAAAATCAGAAGTGATATTGAGTATAGCCCATTTTTATGTGGCAATAGTAATAAATTCAAACATACACGGAGCAGGGAAAGGACTGCTTCCTATCAATGAAGCATCTTAACATCACTATACTCATCTTAGTTGCCATGTACACAGAACAGTATCCACCTTTCTGATGACTAAACACTGTTGCATAAAGAAATGCAAATAAGAAGGATAGCTGGTTCATTTTTTTTCACTTGACCTGCAACAGAGATGAGGTAAAGGTGATGCTGGTCATTCAAGAGAAGCATAGATGCCCCGTGACAGAGATATTATCTGTTTCCATGTACTAAAAGCCAACCATCTTTTGTCTGCGAGCTGAACTGTTTGTCAGTGTTTGGATTGCTACTGGATCATAAATAGTGCTGGTGCTGTTGGAATACATCTTTTGTCTTCACCAACATAGAATGCCATCATCCATGTCTCTCTGATGCAGAATTCATGATTCCCTGTGGCTTCCATGGCTAGCCTATATTAGGCCAGCATGCTCTAGAGGAGAAGAAGGTCTTATATTCTGGAGCTGCTGGACATGTTGTCCTGTACTGTTTTTCTACTGACAGAATAATCTTCTGTTTGTACAGTAGAAAGAAGTCACGCCCCGCTATGGGTGAAATAAAGAGGTCAGGCTGTAGTTGACATCTGTAGTGTTTAGTGCCACAGATTATCATGGCGCTTTCTGAAGAGAATAAAAGCATAGTAGTTACTGCACCAATTGTCACTCGGAGTTGTAAGCAGTGATACTAGGCTTTAAGTTTTTTCATGTTAACGTTTCTATTAGGCACTGGGATTTCAAATACCCCAGTATTATTTCAAAGTGAAAATTCCTTCTGATGAGTTCCGCTTGTACTGCTTTAACTTTAACACGCTTTGTCTTTTCCACAGAAATCCTATTCTATGCCAATAAGCATTGAGTTTCAGAGAAGATATGCAACTATTGTTCTAGATCTAGAACAACTAAACAAAGACTTAAATAAAGTGTTGCATAAAGTTCAGCAGTATTGTTACGAGGTAAGATTTTGCTGGAATCTGTATTTTTCTGCTTAACCTGAGTTAAAAAATAAAAAATAAATCAGAATTTTCTTGGAATAGTGCGTAAGCAGGGCTCATGTGGAACTGAAATTGGTAGCAGCTGTGTCTGTTTTGTTGTCTCTATTTCTCTCTGCTTCTCTTACCTGAATGCAGGCACTTCTGATGATGCCAGTGGCCAGTTTTGGAATAGGCATGCATGTATATAAATGAAGAAAAAATAAAGCAGGCTATATACCTGTAGACTTTTTTGCAATCTTTTGTCACTTCATACATGCACCAAATGCAAAGGAGTTACTTAATCTTCGTTTATCTTTATTTCTATCTGTGCAGCTTGCTCCAGACCAAGGCCTCCAGCCTGCAGACCAGCCAACAGATTTGAGGCGGAGGTGTGAAGATGAGGCTCAGGAAATTGTTAGGCAAGCAAATTCCTCCACAACAGGACAGCTTTGTGTCGAAAGTGAAAATTTAACTGACCTTATCTCTAGACTTACAGCAATATTACTGCAGATTAAGGTAAAAGAATCGCAAAAAATAGTGTCTCCCAATTAAGTACGTAATATTAAAGCTCTGTCAGGTTCTTTGTGCTGAACTGTTAGAACATTTTTTGTTTTCTTCTCCTGCAGTGTCTAGCAGAAGGAGGTGACCTGAATTCCTTTGAATTTAAATCGCTAACAGATTCATTAAATGACATTAAGAATTCAATAGATTCCTCAAATATCAGGTACTGCTACTTTGAATATTTAATTCCTAATTACATGTTTAGTGTCAGCGAGCAACTGTTAATGTCTTTTAGAGGTGAATGTAAGTATAAGTAAGGATTTTAATCTGGTAACTATTTGTTTATGGAAGTGGTCCCATTTAAAGGGATCTTCTTAAAGGGAGTACAAAATTAGCAGTTTTCTGTTTGAACCTATCAGTGAAGTAAGCTGATATTAAAAAAAAAAAAAAAGTGATGAATTGATACAGCAACAACTAAAATGACTGAGGAGCAAGAAATTCATGACAGCTGTTATTTTAGAATACTTTCTGTACAATTTCCATAAATCCTTTTTCAGACATTGGTATATGAGAGTTTCTGCCTGGCTTCTATTAACAGTATTTTAAATGGAAAACAACCAACAAACAAACCACAGAAGAGCATCCATATTGTGCCAGATCAAAGGCTCCTCTAGTCCAGTGTCCATTTTTCAACAGTTGTCACAAGCAGGTGCCTGAGGAGGCATTATAAAAATAGCAAGAACATGATGATGCTCTTCCTGAGCATACTGCGAACTCCAACAATTTGTGACCATGATTTTTTTTAAAGAATTGCATAGTCACTAAATCACATAATTAAAAAAATACTGAAATGCTCAGCATTTCCTTATGCCCTCCACGCCAGTATTGCTACATGCATGATTTTTTTTTTTGCGAAGATAGTAAGGCAGCTTTTTGATTTTAAAAAAGGAATGAGAAATGTTTTTTATGGCACTTTTCCATTTTGATTTAAAAAAAAAAAAAAAGAAACTTCCTGTCATCAACACTGCAAGTAAATGTCGGAATGGATTCAACTACGGGCTGATAAACACTGCTAAGAAGGTGATGATCTTTCCATTTTGCTGTACTTAGTCTGGGAACCTTAGCATCTCTTCACAATGTTTTTCTTTCATTAGCTCCAACCACTTTACAGTCTTCTTTAAAGAACCCAAGTCAGTACCTTTGACTTCATGCAACTGTTTTTGTAAATGCTATTTACTAAGGCAACCTGATCAGTGATATGAATGCACTACTCTGATTTATTTGACTGCTTGTACCTTGTAGTAGTACTCAGATGCAACCCTTAAGTAAGAGGTTTAATCCTTTTCTTTTTTTCCTCTCTCCCTTGTAGTTGTTTTCAGAATAATGTTGAGATCCATGTTGCACATATTCAGAGTGGTCTGAGCCAGATGGGAAATTTACATGCCTTTGCAGCTAATAACACCAACAGAGACTGAAAACTTTCTTTCAAGTGTATAGCAAGTAGTTCTGGAAAATCCTCTTCATTTATATACGCTTCAACAAATACCCTAACTGCCAGAAGATAAGGGAAAAGAAGACCTCTCAGACCCTTTTAAATATATTATATTTGCTTCTTAAGAAAACCAGCATTACTGGCAAGCATTACATTAAATTTCTCCATTTGTTATTCACATGCAGTAGTTTTGCTAACCGGTAATCTCTTAGTAATTGCGTTCATTATAATAAACCTGGAAACGTACCTTCGTATAATTTGAACTTAGTTTTTAAAGTTCAGATTAATTCTGCCCACCACTTGTTGTTGGCTCTCCTGGTACGTTAGATGAAGTGATGAAGAGGAAATGGCTCACATCAGTAGCTATGTGGTAGTCTTTGTTCCTTAAAGCTGCACTTCTCTAGGTACCTGAGATGCCACCAGCTAGCACGGTGATAGCATGAGCTGAGTGTTCCAGGTCTAAAGAAGCAGCGGTGGGATGTGGACGGAGAACTAAAGTTGCGGAAGATGTTGGGCAGGTCTCTAGATCAGTCAGTGTCTTGTTGGAACATTTAATTTATCATAACTTATATAAGAAGTCTAATGAAGGAATATAAAAATGGAACCGATACCTTTCCAGAAACAGAGTCGTTACGGCTTTTTCCCTTTATGTGGGGCAAAAAGAAGTGTTTCAGTTGGTATTTTATATAAACGAGCGATAAAACATACTGTTTTTCCAACTTTTGGTTTGTTTTGCACAACTTTTAAATTAGATTCCTGGTTATCTGACATACCCGACGTATATAAGTATGAAGATTTTTATAATAAAATATAACCAGTGAGATAAACTGCAAAAATTAAAGTGACAACCTGCCTATGAGTACATTTTGGAATGGTAATCTTGTAAAAAGTGTGTATTGGTTTGTTTAAATAGTCTTGTAAAGCTTCTGTGTAATGAATCATTTCCAGATATGGATTTTCAGAGATAGCTGTAGAGTTGTTTTGGATTCCTTTAGATGCCTCATTAAATGAGGTCTTTTATATGTTAATGTATAAAGAATATGTAAACAGGATTATTTTCGATTTTAAGATTTTGTATAGTTTAAAGATGCTTCTGTATTCTGTGTTGGTATTGTGCCACTGCAAAACTTTAGTGCAGAGTTTATATTTAGCTAAACTTGTTCTGTTAATTAAGAGAAATGCATAAATCTTTTATTCTCGGTGAAATTTGTAACTGAATAAATTGAGCTATAAGAGTTGATATATTTCACAAAAATGCAAACTTCTGGCACGTGGTTTCAGGTCGTTTTTTAAGAGAAGTTAATTGCTGAAAATGAAACATGATGGCCTGGGTAACAAGGTGAGTGGCTGTTTTACAGTAGCTAGAAAATGTACAAGGGGTATTATTACAGAACACCAGACAGTACTTTGGCTCGAGTTAGCCACGGAGCTGTCCCTCTCATCATGTAACAGAACACGGCTGTGGCCCTTCCAGTGCCTTTATTTTGTGTTGTTTGGTAAAGTAGTTGGAAAGGTTCCCCACGCTCACAGTTTTCATTTAAACAGAGAGAAATGCCAGAGCCTAACTTAAGGCACAAAGGTTCTATCTGACAGTAACGAGTGTGATCTACTGCTGACACGGAGGGAAAACATCCTCTTGCAGTTTACTTCCCCTCCCCTTCTTCCTGGGTGTTCACTGAACCCCTGGTGCACAGTGCAGGGAGCTGTGCTGATGAGAAGCAGCTCACCTTTGTCTCTTTGTTTGCTGCCCACGTAGCTCGGTGAATTCAGTCACTGCAGAGTGCAATGGAAAATGAGCAGCAGGGGCTGCAGTTCCCAGCAGCAGCTTGCAGGCTCAGTGTGCAAGCCGCTGTTGTACACTTGGAAGCTGAGCATGCACGTGAATGCTGTGAGTACTCCATCCCTGACAGCTCCTTGGGCACCCAAGTCCACTTGGGATGGATGGTGTCAGATTTTCATTTTTATTTTTTTGCTCCACAGTTTGGCCAAGGACAGCTCTGTTATTTTGTTTGCGGAGAGAGTTCCCCAGTCAGCATTCCTGCTGCACCACTCAGCCTTGCAAGCTTGCAGCTCCACAGGAATTTGGCTGTCTCAGATCTGGCAAGCACAGGTATGTGATGGGCTACAGGGAAAGATTTGGGGTATTGGTTACCTTGTCCTATGGGGTGTGATTCCTGACGCAGGTTATTTTCCCCAGCAGTGCACACACCCCTCACTGCTGTTTTTGTCTCCAAAAGAGCCTTGTGATGTTCAGGTGTTGTCTCCTGACTGGTGTTCCTCAGGTCAGTACTGGGGCCAGCCCTACTTAATCTCTTTACTGATCTGGATGAGGCGATTGAGTGCATCCTTGGTAAGTTTGCAGATGACACCAACTTGCGAGGAAGTGCCAATCTGCCTGATGGTAGGAAGGCCCTGCATGGGGATCTGGGCAGGTTGGATCAGTGAGCTGAGGGCAATTGTATGAGCTGCAACAAGACCAAGGGTTGGGTCCTGCACTTCAATTACAAAAAACCCATGTACTGCTACAGGCTTGGGGCAGAGTGGCAGGAAAGACATAGAGGAGAAGGATCTGGGGCTGTTAGCTGACAGCTGGCTGAAAATGAGCCAGGAGTGTGCCCAGGTGGCCAAGAAGGCCAGTGGCCTCTTCTCTCAGGTAACAGTGATAGGAACAAAAGGTCATGGCCTTAAGTTGGACATGGAGAGGTTCAGGTTGGATATTTGGAAACATTTCTTCTCAGAAAGAGTGGTGATGCGTTGGCACAGGCTGTCCAAGTGGAGTCACCGTCCCTGGAGGTGTTCAAGAGCTGTGCTGATGTGGTACTAAGGAACATGGCTTAGTGGGCACGGTGAGGATAGGCTGACAGTTGGACTGGATGATATCACTGGTCTTCTGATTCTATTAACTGGAGTCTGACAGCTTGCTCTACTTTGTATGCAGGAAGAGCTGCCTCAAGATACACATACAGTAATACAATCGTTAATAAATGCCCCCCTTTTAGGGTTTTGTTTTTGGTTTGTTTTTGTTTTTTTGTTGTTGTTGGTTTTGGTTTTGGTTTGTTTTTTTGCATTTCTTATGTTTTAAGTTCATACTGTCCCACTTGGGAAAAGGGTGCCGGTTTAGTGCTCTCTTGTTCCCCCTCGCTGCACCCGCGGCTCTCAGGGGCTGTGGCCCCTCCGAGGTCAGCAGCCCTTCCCTGTCCGCATCACGAACACAACTCCCGGCTCCAGAGCAGCGCAGAGCACAAATGGGAACTTTTATTTATTTTTCTCTCTCAAAAAGTAACAACAGACCCCTCCCCACCCCCATCCTCCCTCGAACAGTGCATTCGGTCGGTTTTGTGGCTTAAAAAGGTTAAATAAAAGCTGTAAACACTGTAACACGGTGCCGGCAACCGGCGCAGCCGCCCCCATCTCCCGTCCATAAATAGGCGCAGTCCCTCCGGGATAAAGTGCAAGAGGCGCGAGCAGGGCCGGGCGGCCGTCAGAGGGCTCGGAAGGCGCCGAGGGCGTTCTCCTCCCACTCCA
>JACDJE010000192.1:957073-1012001 GCA_016647715.1 Pavo muticus | reverse complement strand
CGGGGCGGGGGGACCCGGCCGGGGCGGCCCCCGCTGCCGGCGAGACTTGGCGCGGCGGTTCTGGAACCAGACCTGGGGAGAGAGGGCGGCCGCGTGAGGGCGCGGTGAGGGAGGGCGGTGAGGAGGGCGGACACCCTCTGCCCCTCACCTGGATGCGGGACTCGGGGATCTGCGTGGCGTCGGCCAGCCGCTCCCGCAGGTAGATGTCGGGGTACATGGTGTCCTGGAACACCAGCTCCAGCGTTTCCAGCTGCGCCGCCGTGAAGCTCGTCCGTTTCCGACGTTGCGCCGACGGAGTGCCCTCCGCCGCCGGGGGCAGCGCCGCGAGGGGCGCCGGGGCCGCACCGGGCCCTCCCCCACTGCCCCCGGCCGTCCCGCACAGCCACCGGCCCGGCGGGCAGGAGGGCGGCACCGCGGGCAGCTCCGCTGGGGGCGGCCCGAAGCGCAGCGCGGCCATGGCGGCGGGCCAGGAGGGGTCTGGCCGCCCGCGGGGCTTTATAGCCGGGAGGGGACCGGCGGGGGCGGGGGTGCCGAAAGGAGGCGGCCCCGGCTCGGGGGGTCCGGCGTGGAGCGGGGGCTGCAGCTCCCTCAGTGCCACGGGGTTGGTGCCTCAGGCAGGACCTGGGCACACCGCTGGGTCGTGTGTGGTACCGTGTCTGGGCGGCACTGTTGTGGGGTTTGCGTCCTCCAAGTGAGGTGCGTGCTGTCATCTGTGTGAGCTGCAGGTGAAACGCACCTGGAGAGCCCCAGAGCTCAGCTTGCAGCGGGCAGAGCCGGGCGATGCCACCTCCTTTCTCACCCGTGTGCCTGCGAGGAGCCATTCCCGGCTGCAGCACAGCCGCCATCGCGACATGAGCCGTACAGGCTGACCTCAGTGAGCTGTGTGAGATGCTGCTCCCTCTGAAGGGACAGCATTCTGAGCATCAGCTCTGAAAGGGCTTTTATTCGTAAAGCGTTTGTACCTTCGTGCTTTTGCACGCACACATGATGATCAGGTGCTCTCGGTAATGTAGGGTTTCTCCCACCATCTCTCCCCGTAATGCCAGCAACCTCCCACCAGTTCCCACAGAGCTTCACCCCAGCACCAGTAAGCATCATGGGGTGCCTGCATCTGCCCCGAGCTGTGCTGGCTATGAGTTCAGAGTCCTGAGGAGGATATTGAGACTCTTTCCCTCTCTAGTTCTGAACCCTGTCCTTATTTCTGTCCTGGCTGGGCACAAAGGAGGATCCTACCTCTCGCCTTGAAATGCAGAATCTGTACCATCAGTCCAGAAGTGAATCACTTCTTTGAATTAATACATCTAAAATTGAGATAGCTATTTCTAAATATGGAATGCAGCAACAAAAGCAGGTGGAGAGCATGCTGCCATGTCATTGCTGCCATGTCATTGCTGCCATCAGCAGGCACCTAGCACAGTAAGGAGAGCGCTGAAACACTGCAGCTTTGAAGAGGCTGGAAGAGGTTGCCCTACATTTGCTGGCCTGCCCGTTTCCAAGCTGCTCGGAGTCTCTCCAATTGCTGTGGGTCACAGAGTCATGTTTTAACCATGCACACTGAGATCCCTCCTTACTGACTGTTGGAGCTGAGGTTTGGGTAGAGTCCTGGAATGCCTGCAGGTGTAAGCAGCAGCATGGCATTTGGTCATATCTTAAACGCTCTCCTTGGGATACCTAGCGCTTGTAGCAGCGTTGCTGCTCTGCCTGGAAGGGATGAGACGCAGCAGCTTTTGCCATGCAGTGGTTTGTCGGTCACTAGGGTACATGTCCTGTGTGTGAACCCCTCTTGCTTTTTACTCCTTCATTTGATTTATGCTGGGGTTCTGCAGGCAGGGCGCTCCAGTATGGTCATTTTTTGTTCTACCAGGTGTATGATATGGGTGGAGGATGTTCTTAATGTGAATTTTCTCATTTCTAAAAACAATGTTGAACCTTTTAATAGCACAAATTTAGGTCTCTCTCATCTACTTGAGTGTTTTCACAAATCTTGGTGTCTTGGAGATCCCAATGTATGTGTCATCACGTCATCTTTAATGGAAGGTGGCCAGCAGCTTCAGAAGATGACGAGAGAAGCCTGACATAAGAAGTAGCAGTGGCCATACACCCAATTTCATCTCCTTAGAGAAACGTTAAGAAAAAACAAATCCACATTTTTGCTGTAAAAGCTAAAATTTAAGCTATACTGAAGAGGCAGTGCCTGTATAACTGATATTAGTTTGTCCAAAAAAAAAAAAAAAAGGAACTTGGTTGTAGACCAGAGACATTTTTATGGGTGTGTGTGTTTGCTCCAGCGTTTCTTCTGGCATGACAATGCCACGTAATTCCCAGCTTCCCTGTCAGGCCCTGTTACCAACAACCATTAATGCACATCAGGCTCAGGTTTTGAGGGTTTTTTTCTTTCTGCCTAAGAGGAAATCTTTAGAATGAATGCTTAATTTCTCTCTAATTGCTCCTAGTTACCATGTAACTCCTGACAAAGCTCTTTACAACCTCCAAAAGCTTTTAGAGGTTTTTTAGGTTTTCCCAATGCATACACACCAATATCTATGTATTTTTAGACACATCCGTGCCTTCAAGTTGATCTCACCATGATCTCATGTTGATCATTTACAGCTGTCCTTTAGCAGTGTTGGTGTTCCCAGCTCTCAGGCTGCAAAGAGGAAGAGCTTAAGGGAGCGAGCTGCACCTCATCCTCACTCTGAGACTCTTTGCAGATGTGTGGAACTGTATTCCTGAGACCTCTGAGCTGTCAGTCATGGGTTTTCAGCTGTGGCCTGAGAGCTGAGGTCTTCTGGTCACCACGGGACTCCACACATCATCCTCACACATCATCCTCTGCTTCAAGGGTGTCCCAGAGCAGTCAGAGCCTGCTGACACCAGACCTGTGTAGGACATGTTCATACAGCTGTGCAGTGCCACAAGAATTCCAGGTCACCAGGTAAAGGTCCAGCCCTGCCCCATGGCTGCATACCAAATTTTTCCATGGGGTTAAAATAAATTGGGTCTGACAAGCTCCCTGTCCTTTCTGAAGGATGACTCCATTGTGCTTGGCTAGTATTGATCACATCTATATATACATGTGTTTTTCTTTGAGAATTGAAACGCTGTCCTTCTGCTTTCAACAGCCAGGCACCGGTAGCACCCTGTGACTCACTGCTTCTGTTTGGGAGGAGGGCGTGACCTGGTGGGGTGAACCATTTCCTTCGAGGTGTGAGACGTGGCTTCAGGACCTCATGGTGTGTTCGTGTATTCCATCCCGGGGAGTTGATAAGAGCTGCAGACGTACAGCAGGCCTGGAAGAAAGCGGTGGGAAGGGCACAAAGACCTCACAAATGCATATGAAAGGATCAAGGGTCTGCATGTGCTAAATCCCAACAGGAACAGATTTGGGGTGAGATGCCTGGGTTCAGAGGGAACTCATACACAGCAAAGGGGCAAAAGCGGAGTATGTCTGACTGCTGGAAGCTGGCTCCCTACCTTATGAGTGAGGAAGGTCAAGGATTTGTGAGAGGGAAGGAAATAAAAGCAAACGGCAGAGATGGTGTCAGGAATGGGAAAAGGAGAAGGCAGAGGGAAGCATGCCATCTGGAGGCAGGCAGCATGGTTGGAAGGCACCTGGGTATTTAGGGGTGAATTAAGACGCTGTGAAACCTGAGCCTGTCTTTGAGTTTGGAGATATCCTGAGAACGGCAAGATGCACACACCTGGCAGTCACGGTGCTTCAGAAGTGAGAGGGCAGTCTCAAAGATTTTTTTGGCAGCAAGCCTTAGGCTGGAGCAAGTCCTGTTGACGCTTGTTTTCTCTATGCCCCCTCTAGTTTTGTAGTGTGATGCTGTGGAAGAACTTAAAGCATGTATTTAACTGACTTCTTCCTGTTGCCTGCTCATTCACGTGCTCTGAATGAGGTCTGTAGAACAGCCATGCTCTATTCTTATCCTAAAGAAGGATTTTTTAACATTTGTTGATATGTGTATTTGTACATATAAAATTATTGGGTTACCTGAACTTCCAGTGATGTTTAGTTAATTCACAGCACAAACAAAGGAGAATCTCTGTCTCTGCAGATGAATAACAAGAGGAAAGGAATATGAGAAGGGGAGCGATAAGTTAAAAAACAGAGCCCTGTTTTTCTCCTTCTTGTGCTGCAACTCAACTCTTTACCTGGAGCCACTCTGCAGGGTGCAGTCAGAATGTGCAAACCCAGCAAGGCTGGCAGGAAACGGCAGGGTGATATGTAGCACAGAGGCTACATCTTCTTTAACAGCATTGAATAATTAACAGGCTCTGAAGAGTCCGCTATCTACTGCTTTTAGACTTCCTGGTCTTAGCAAGCAGTGTTAAGCAGGCATTGTTTTCTAACACTGTTTGTCAGGCTTCTAAGCCCTCCTCATTCCACATGTGATGAAGTCTTTCTTCTGTCTATCCCAGCTTAACAAATGGCAATCACAAGATTTTCTGGGTTTGTCTTGCAGTGTTTGGTATCTGTCTTAGTGCCTTCAGCTTCTGAAATCAATAGATTTTATGAGAATCTCAATTTTATCTTCTTTTTATCTAATTGTTTTAAAGCTAATGTCTCGTGGTTATGGAGAGAAGAAACCAAATATGAAGCAAACTGTCTTCTGATGGTTCATAACCAGAAAGCAATGGGAAGCACCAGTGCTCTCCTGGTAAGGTTGGATGCCCATTACAAGGCTAACACAGAGCCACCATCCTTCCCCTGGCTGCTCTGTTCGGTTACGCCACACAAGTCTTTCTTCTCTCAGTGGTATTGACTGCAAATTTATTCAGCCCTGCTCTTCCCTTCTGCTGCTGAAGCATGTGTACTTGTTGCGTGCCAAGGTTGGTGCTTGGGCTTTGTTCTTATCATTCGGTCTACATGTTTCCTACCTTCTTTTCTGGTTGGTTTTAGAGACAAGGGACTGTTGGTCTCTTTTCTTGGCACTTGCAAAGAAGTCATTTTTCTCTGGCATTTTTTTTCTGGGGTGTTTTATTTCAGGCCCCTGTACAGTTGGGAAGATTTCCAGCTTTAAGATGTAGGTGGAATGAGGGAAGTTCCACCCGAGCTGAGGATTTGTGCCTAATGATTAATTAAATCAGCAGTTTCTGATGATCAGAGTTGGGGTGTGCAGCAGTTACTATGCCATTTGATTAAGTGATTCTCTTCCATGCATTAATTGACTCATATTTGCTATTTAAAATTGCACTGAAGAAAAGCAAAAGAAAGATAATTCTATGTAACAAACCCAGTAGGCATTATTTCTGTGGCTTATCCTGATTTTTATAAGCATGATTATAGGCATGATTTTCTGGTGTCTGACTCACGCTGAAGCTCCGTGTGCTTGCATAGGAAAGCATCTCTTTTCTCCTCTCCAGTGGTTCTCCTGCCCCATGTCAGCAGCCCAGTACCACCCCAAGGCTGCCCCGCTCCTCACTGCAAACAGGTTGCCTCCTCCTAGGCACTGTTCCTGCCCTCATTCTGCCCAGTGCCCCTGGTTGCCCAGACCTGCACAAGGCCTCGTATTCTTTCTCCTGTACTTCACAAAACAGCTGTTATTCCCCATTATTCAAGCTGAGCTCCTATGCCTTATTTTCTGGTGGCTATATTGTTCTCTTTGACTTTGGCCCCATTTGTCAAGGGTGCACCGCTGTCACTTCTTTAGTCTGACCCTCTCCTTTGTTGTCAAGAGGTCTTCCTCTTTTCATTGGTAGCTTTATCTCTTTCTCAGTTATCTTCGAGTCCTGTAGACTCTTTCCCCACTCATTTAACCAAGCTCATCTTATCAGTACTGGGGGATTTAAGACTTTTCTCCTTGACAGCTTTTCTTCCCCACTCCCTGGAAGTTTCTCCATGCCACTGGGTGGAGGACAAAGAGCGAATGCATTTGTTATTCAAAATGAGATAACTGCAGCCATGCCCTGTATCCTTAGGAGACAGCATTTGTCCTCTTCTACAATCATATTTTTCACATCTGGGAGGTTGTCCTTAGGTCTTTGAGGTAATAGAAGGCATAAGGGAGTAATGAGAATTTGCTGCAAGGCTGACTGATCAACAAAGGGTGCAGCAGCAGCATAGTCTGTGTTTCTGTTTGCAGTTCCTCCATGACTATCACCACCCTTTGGCCTGGCCATCCCTGCCTGAAGTGTGAACACCAAGTCCTTATGACAGTGACTGGAAACTGCAAAACTGGACACAATATCACATCAGTCACAGCATCACCTGGATGTCTGAAGTATCATGTGTGTCTTGGCCAGTGACAGCATGGCAGCATTAATGGTTTTCTGGCACTTTGAAAGTGCTGTCTTCCTTACAAATCTTGCCAGGATGGAAGAAGCTGGGAAATTCAAAGGGGAGAAGATAAAGAGAGAAGTTTCTCTCGGTTGAACTGTCCTTTCTCCTTGTTTTGTATCCCCTACCAGGTTATGCAGCAGGAGTCCTAGCACATACAGTTCAGGGGAAACAAGGAGCCTGCTGACTGTGAATGTCCTGGCAGACTGAGGACCACTCCTCCCCGCCTAAAAAGCTTGACTTTGCTTCTCTTCAGACTAATGGTCATCTTTCCACTGTCTGCACGGAGCAGGCTTCTGCTTGATAGTTGAACATAAATTCTTGCTTGTGCTCCTGTTGCAGAAGGAAATGTGCATGGTGTGCCAGCAGAAGCACATAGAATTGTTTCCAGGAGATCCTTGTTCCAGAACAGTACTGGTGCCTGCTTTCTGCTGCCCAGGCCTCCCTCTAGTCCTGTTTGCAAGGTGTGCAGCAGTGCAACTTCATCAGATTCCTTTGGTTGATCAAAATGGAAAGGCTGGTTTCAGATTAGAATTTTATTTAGGACCATGTAAATGGTATGCAGAAAGAGCTGCAGAAGATGGGCACGCTGCAGGTCTATCTGACCTCCTTCCTTAGCTGGTGTTTCTGAGGATCAGCTCTCAAATCTTGCCAGTGTCTTCAGCAGATACAAAACCATGGACCGCACCACACAGTAGGAAAGACTGAGTTTTCTTCCCAAGAAAAGGAGAATGCCTTCTGTGAAGCATGGTGAAGGCATGCCTGGAGGGCAGCGCTGCTGGCATCGTGGGGTCACTGTAGGGCAGCACTCTCAGCTGCCCTGCACAACATACAGCCAGGCCAGGAGAGCAGGCAGTGCATGCCTTGGCAAGGAGGTGGTTTGACACACTGGGCCAGATCCCCTCCTGTAGCACTAGGTGGGAGCACAGCATAAGCAGGGCAGCAATGACGCTGGTGTGAGGCTGGAGTGAACTTTTATGTTGCACAGTGTCATATGCTTAGGCAGAAATTCATTTGACCTTTTTTGGAAGGAGGAAGGCAGTGCAGATCATTCTTGGCCACTGTGCTGAATATGTGCTAGTTCACTTGGTAATGGTGACGATGAGTTTTGTAGCACAGAGGAGGCTTGTGTGTATGCAGTTTTCTCTTAAGGTCAGATTGTGCCGTAACACCCCTGAGACAGTAAACAGTGACGGACTGTGAAAGATGCTGTACTCATAACTTACCCAGGACATTTTTGGCATGCCATATAATCAGTGCCAAGGAAATGTTTTCAGACTGTGGTGATGTGCTGTCTCCTCATATTTTGCAGCCTTTCCTGGTGAAGGTAACTTCTTGTTGTGATGGCAAATCCCTACAAGATGAAACAGGGCAGTTCGGGGGAAAAGTGAGACACTGACATGTTCCCGTGAGGGAAATCTCAGAAGAAAACAGATGAAAACCAAACATTCTTTGGTCACAGAACCCAAGGAAAGGTGCAGTATGTGTCAAACTATGAAAGCTACTTCAGGAAACCCAAGCAATTCATATGGAGTACGTACAATAAGTAGAAATCTTTTCCAACCTTAGTGATTATAAAATCATCAAGTCCAACTGTCAAGGCACCTCCACAACCATATGTTAATCTTCAGACACGTGCACGCATGGAATGGATTTAGGACTTCTGGTGGCCAAACCTCATAGAATGGGCTCTGGTGAATCTGCTGTACTAAAGCTATTTATTTGGCTGAGTTTCAGCCACCACTGTGACATTATCCCCATTGCCCTTGAGTTCTGTCTGAGCCTCCCCTAAACCCAGCTTCATTATTTTCTTACTAGTGAGTGGCCCGCTGGTGGAAAGCACCCTCCTGTAAGCTCTGAAATCTCATGCACTCAGGCTCATGAGGGAGGTCTGGTGTGGGATACTCCTCGCCAATGAATTGTATCGCACAGTTGCTTTTACCCACATCTAGCAGCATCACAGTGACACCAGTGTAAAAGCAGCAACTGTGATTTTAGAGGTCGCACTCTTGCTTTTCTCCAGAGATGGTTGGCCTTCTTGTGGAAGCCTTTCGCAATGGGTGCAGGGAAAAGAAGCAGCCATATCCCCATACTTTTACTGCCTTTCTGGCATTGCGCCGCTTCCTGTGACCCTCTCTCCTCCCAGCGATGCATGGCTTTAAGGCTGTATAGGCTGGGTGAATTATATTTTAGAGCGAGACTCTATTTAGCTGTGATGTCAACTGCAGCCAACTATAAAAAGATCAGTGATGCTCTTTGAAAGTGTAACAGCTGCTGCTCTACACCCTCTCTGCTGTATTATCAGTCTGTCCTATTTCATGTGCACACAGCCAAAATGAAATATTGTAGCAATCATCTCATTATATAGCTCAAGGAATGTGGGATGTAAACTCCCTAGAAGCTAGGAGGAACTCGAGGTGAGCCAAACTGGGCAATTTTACACAGTTTGTTAACAAAAAGGTAATTTTATCTGGGTTTGCAATGTAGCCTGCCTTTTCCTTAGCACTTGACTGCATGCCATTAGCAATTCCAACATGGTGACAGCAGACCTGCAAAGCTTTGCTTTGGGCAGCTTTGCTGGATGTTACTCACATACAGTTGTAAACCGAGCTCTTCTGGACTGCATGGAGTGAGTCCAGCAGTATGTTACCTGGCATATGAAGCACATCTTTGTCCTTAGTTGGGTGTGACCACATTTGAAACCACATTCAGGGTTCCCCTAGAATCAGAATCAGAAAATAAGTTCTGTTTATCCAGAGTGAGCAGACAGCAAGTAATGAATGTGGAATTGTGCTAGCAAAATACACTGCGGCAGTACTGAAATGGGGTCCTGGCTGGGCCTCTGAATAAGGAGACTACCGTGATATATTTTCCTACTCATTTTTCAGCAAGCTTCACTCCTAGAGACGAACTGTTTCTTAGAAATGATGTTCAAGAAGTGTGCTATATGCAATATAGCATATTCAATATAGCATATTGCTATAGGCAATATGAGAAGTATTGTGGCTTGGTCAGCCATGGCAGGCTGGGTGTGCATTAGCACAGACAGCAAAGTGCCGCCTTCAGACTGATGGAAAGCTCCAAGCCTCCTCAGCTCCAGGTCCCTTCCTTGGTGGGACAAACCAATGCAAAAAGGCTGCTCTGTTGTATCTGGGTCGGTTGTGTTTGTTTTGTAGTGCAGATAAGGCCTTTGTAGTGGGGATGGAGAATGGCCTGTTTGTAAGTGACACGCAAAGTCCTTTGACACAGGTCTGAAGTGGCAGTGAGCTCACTTGTCTGAGAGGAAATGGTCGGCTTCCAACACGGCTGTTACCAAAGGTGACAGGACAGTTAGGCAATGTGAGGAGTGATTTTGCATCAGACAAAGCCTCTGGGCTGGAGTCGAGCACAGCACGGCACAGGTTCGCCTGTGTCTGAGCCCTGCCTGAGCTCACTGAGCCTTGGCAACCAGCTCCCATGCAGGGACATTGCAGAGGCACCCAGAAATGAAAGCAAGTGGTCTGAAGGCACACAGAAAGCTTGTGAGCAAGCCAAGGAGCAGCCTCAATGCCAGCTTCCTGGCTCTGTTGAAAATCCTTGAGGAGGCTTCCCCGCTTTCACTCACTTCCCACTGTTTGCAGGTGTGAGCAGTGTCTGGCAGCTCCGGTCTCACTTACGTGCAGGCTGGAGAAAAACAGACCCACCCCAGCTGTTTTCCGGCAGAGGTGCCACATAATGACCCCGTGGATTAATGAGCCCAGCAGAGGATGCTGGTAGCAGGGTCTTGTCATCTGAGGTTTGCTTCTACTTCATGATCCCAGAGGCACAAGCAGTAGGCAGCACAGCGAGGCACTGCCATCACTTGATTGCTTTGCTCTGGAAACTGCTCAACCAAAACGATCCCCGTGGATCTCTGGTTCTTTCTCAGCTCACTGAGGCCAGATGTACTTCTCATGCATGTACAGAGATGGTAAAAGATTGTATATTTTTAATCAGCAGTTCATGTTGCAAGCTCATTCAAGAATCAGAACTGAGATAAGTTCCTAGAGACTGCTAGGTCCAAACTGAAGGCACAAAGTGCAGCAGTGAGCCCAGTGGGGCTCAGCACCCAACCTCACAGTCCAGGAGATGAATTCCCTCAAGGAACAGCTGTGAGTGCAAAATTAGTGGAATAAGGAGCAAAGAGAACTTGTTTCTTGTATGTGAAAATACCCATGCAAACACACACTGCACGGTTGCTTGAATAAACTTACACTGAAGAAGGCTGACGTCAGCAGAGCTGAATTTACATGCTACAGTGTGTAGCAATATGCTGTCAGGTTAAGAAGTGGCACATCCTTGTGTCCAGTCATGGATACATAATGGTATCATAGGGGGAGCTGAGTTGCTGTGGACTTTGAGGTTGCAGGTTTTTAAGGGCATCTAGAAATCAGGGTACTGGAAATCCTCAAGCATTCAATAACTCCCCAACCAAAGCTTTCATTTATCCTGTAACACTCCACAGATTAAGACTTTTCTATATCTACTGATAGCTGAGAATTCATTTTGTTAGATACCGAGCAGTCTCCAGTCTAAATAGGGATGCCTGAGGCTTTCTGTAAAGCTCTTGTCTCCCTTTTTCTGAGGCTGTGCAACAGGTAAGTGGCTCCTGCATCTTCAAAATTGAAACCAGTAAGTCGCTGGCAGTGAGCTCATCTATTCAAAGAAGAGAAAATGGTGTGCAGTCCTATGCTGGTGACAGGATGAAGCTGTCTGTCTCATGCAATAGCCACAGAAACCATAGGCTCCTGCTATCACGATCTTCTGGCCATGGTTTTCCACAGTGACTAGTTTATGTAATCCTTTCACTACTTCTTTGCAGAGACTTGGAGCTTCATGGTGTCAAAGGGAATTGCTGAACTAACTCCTGCCAACGCGTTAGAAGGTAAGAGCTTGCAGTGGGCCACTGGGAAAAATAAGTTTTCTCTGAAAGCAGATGTTCTCCTAATAATGTATTTTACAAATTTCAGGGGGGAAAAAAGCTCCTTCAAAAAAAAAAATAATAATAATAATTGAAAACTTGGATCATTTTGCAATTAGTGCGTTGCTAAAACTGGCCTGTTTTCTTGTGGCTAGAGAGATTTTCCTTTTAGACCTTTAGGACCTTCCAGTCACCCTGATGGATGTTTTTCTCCCATCTATAAAGTGGCTGTTGAGAAGATCAAAATGATTCGATTTTTTGTAGTGCATTAAGTTACTTGCCTTTAGATATACAGTATTATTTTTGTCAAACTGGTCATGTTCAACACTTACTTAGTTTTGTGGAACCTGAGAGTCCTAATCAGGAACAGCACCTCACTTTCATGATCAGAACAGTCTGGGGACTGGGGCTGGACTTGATGGTCCTCATGGTGCCCTTCACACTTGGGATATTCTGTGACTCTATGATTATTCTGTTTAGGTGATCAACAGTGAGATAACTACGTTTCACACACAAAATGACATGAGGGGTTGTAATGAATGCCCAATGACCTGAGTGGGGCATTTCACACCACAGGTTCAACCAGCAAAGATTGCTACTGCCCTCTTTTTGAATAGAGAAGCTTAGCAAGAACTGGCTGTCTGTCCTTGCTAGCAGGGTGCTGGGAGGTGCTGGACACACAGCTGCTAATGCTTGGCAATCCATCTGGCAAAGGATTTTCTTATCCAGGTTTGATCTGGAAAGACATTTCAGTGTCTGTTGAGAATTTCAGAGCCTGTCCTTTAACTGGAATATATAACAGTATTTCATTATACGTCTTGTATATATGTCAGTATGTTTTGTTCTCTGTGTTTTGCTGTTATATAAAGGCTACTCAACGATTACAATGATAAGCACTCCATGGAGTCCTGTAACAAAAGCAACACACAGGAGATTCACATTCACATCCTTTTGAGCCTAAGGGCTTGTCTCTACTAGAAAGACTTTGTTGCTGTGGGTGTCTCCATGAGGTTAAAGATGTGGCCTTCCTGCCTATGTCTGTAGAGCTGCATCTAAATGAGGGCTTTTATCAGTGCAACTGTGTCAGCAAAGGATGCAGCTCTTAACTCACATTCTTGCACTAGTAAGGTTCTTTAAGTATCAGGCAGTTCCTGAAGACAGAAGAAAGTAAGGGAATTGCTCCTTTCATTATGATAGCATATTATCTTGGGGGTCTAGTGCTGACATTTTGAGCATTAACCTCTGCTGTTTTAGGACTGGTGTGCAGGAGCACGTCACCACTGAATGAAGCATTCAGACTCTTCTCTCCTGGGAAGACAGTTCAGAAACACAGCCAGTGAGATGTAATCAACTTGGTTAATATTTTCCTTTAAAAACTTATTTTCTACCTCTTGCTTTGTTTTCCCTCCTAACACTGCCATTTATGCCAGCCACACCAGACCCTGTTTCATATGAGATACATGAGGTCCCCAGCCGATGACTCCGTGACTACATCCAATTATTTGTTATTATGTCCTTCCCTTCCATACCCAAGGATTTCATTATCTTGCAGAAAAGCATGCAAAAGGAAGAGGATTCTTATCTCTCTATATTCAAGAGGAGAAATATATGACGTGTTCCGCAGCAATTCCTCTCAAGTATCAGCAACATAGGGGTGAGAAGGTATGTAAATAAACTTCAGGCACTTTAAGCCAAAGGTGCTTTCTCAGGTGACAGATGTGACAGATGTGCCAGTCCTGAACTCAAGACTTGATGAAAAACGAGGATTTGGCAGGTTAACGAAATCCTGCCATTTAACTCATTCACACTCATCTCTTTGCAGTCCTTTGCCCTGACAGTTGTACTGATTCAGTTTTTTATGTGACTGGACTGTGTGCCAGACCTGGGAATAAAGCCACTTAAAAACAACAACAAAAACAACAACAACAACACAGGAGGGTGGGGACAGAAAAAAGGAGGGAGAGAGGCTGTATTTCACTCTGAGATCCAGTACTGCCATTATAACCGCACTGCACCAAAACAGCCTTCTGCAGTGATGGGGAGAGGAGCCACAGACTCTCAAAGAGGGACTTTTGCAGGCCAAGAAAAGGCACAGTTACAAGTGCAGCCTGGAAACAAACCTAGACTTGTTATACCACTTAGTAACAAATGCTCTTATGTTGCTCTTGTAAGAAATTATGTTATTGCTTATCTCCTTCGAGGATATCCTACTCATACACAATTGAGAGAAAATGTCTCTCCCTGTCTCAGTAATTTGTCCATTGGTGTCCAACAAGAAACAGGACTGAGCAGGTTGTAGCTCAGTGTTTCCATCTTTGCTTAGTTGCTTTGCTCCCCATAATCTGCTCTTATTTATTATCCTGGATGAGAAACAAAAAATAAGAGAAGAAAATGATACCAATAACTGTCACCATTTTGATGGGACTTTGGTGATTCTCAGGAGTTCTGCTGTGCACTAGACTTCAGTCTATGTTTGTTGCCACTGTGAACACAAAAACCATAAGGGTGAAAGAGAATAGATTCAGTTCTGCTGTGCAGGATCTGCCTGTCCACTAGCAGTCCACATATCAGAAGAAAATGAAATTGCCTGCTCTAATGCAATTCTATGAGCACAGATTAAGGGAGATAAAAATACTCTTTCTGCACTGAGAATATGATTGTTAGAGCAGAAGAACACGAGTAGGAAAGCAAGCTGCCTAGTGATCTGGTTATTTCAGTGACAGCAGGGGAGCTGGATTGGTCTAGCTGCTTCTTAGGTGCAGTCTGGTATTATAGCTGAGTTTCTCTACAAGCTAGTTGCTGTCCTTGTTTCCCATTTACATTGCTTTCCTTAAATTGCATCTAGTGGCTGTGTGGCCACATGGCAAAATCTGCTCATCAGAGCAGCAGAAAACTAACCATGCCATAAAAATTAATAGTTTTCAGCCAGATCAGCCAGCTGAATCAACTCACCCAGAAGTCACTCCATCGCTGGATTCAGTGCAACGGAGAAGGATGGAGAACACAGCTGGAAGCAGTAGTGGAGTGAGATCACCACTATTTGGCATTAGCTTGCAATTTGAACTGCAAGGATGATCTGCTCCCATTCTCCCTTCCCTGCTCCCAGCAGCACGTTCCTTGCCACTTCCAGTGCTTGCTTGATCTCAGGGAACTAGGCCTGCTCTCTAAGTAAGCAGCAAACTAACCTAGCACCTGAGAAATAGACAGTATTCTGCCTGCTTAATTAGGTGAAGGAGGGAGGTGGGATGAGTCTAAGTCCTGGCACAAGGATGCTGATGAGCTTGTGTGGTGTCTGTGACTGGGAGGAGGCCAGGGTGGCTCCTTCTGACAGCAGCCAATTCAACCCAAAGAAGGAAAATAAGCAGCATAAAAAAGAGAGCCACAGATGAGCAAATGGGAACCAGCTGCACACTCTCCATTGAAAAGTGTTCACCTCATCATTAGTTGAGGAAGGACAGGCTTAATGCATGCTTTTGAGAGGTATGTTACCTGTCTGGTTGCTGGATGGAAGGGAGCGATGTGAATAGCACCACTTAGTGCATGCATAGCTCTGCTCTTCCCAAGACACAGGCAGGAGGCTCAGCAAACAGTTTTGGAAAGAAATCACCTTTCTGCTTATTACTCTGTGCTATTGGGTGCCTGGAAGGACCAAAGGCAGATGTAGCTCATTTAAAAATCAAGCCAAAAGGAAAGAACCCAGGAGGGAAGAAGCTGTCTAGCAGCAAAGCATGGAGGAGGAGGATGGCTCTGGAACATCAGCAGAGCTCAGGGCAGTGTCATGCTGGCCCTGCAAGGCCCCTTGGGAACATATGCTAATGGGGTTTAGACCCTGAACCAGAGGGCAGTGCCCTTATGGAGGTGTTTCAAAAGAGCACCAGAAGGTGCTCTGACCTTACGTGAATGTAAGTCATTGTTCTGGTTGTTGATTCAGTTTTTCTCTGGGCAGATAGCCAACAATGCAATCACTAATTGCACTGATTTCCACGTCCTCTCTTCTGTAAAATCAGTTTATTAGGGGAGTTGGTTAAATTCAGGAAGTTTTTAAATTCCCAACCATATCTTGCTTAGCAAGAACTTCTTGATAACAGAGCTGTACTGCTCTCAGCTCATGTGCCTGTAAAGAGCATGATTGGTTACAGAGGTGTACTTTGCAGATGCGATTGCATCAGCATAAGATATATTAAACTGGTATAATTATTTTATTAGACTGGATTGTTCTTTTATGATCACCTGTATCTGTTATAACTGCATCCATCCTAAGGAATATTTGCTCTCTGTCAAAATGAGAATATAATGGGAAGATAGCCTTTCACATGTGTATTTTTCCTTATGAATCTCTCTAGCACTCCATCAATAAAGCTGTTTTTCAGCTGTGTTTGCTGATACTGTGTAGAAAGTATTGCCAGACCCTACATCTGGTTGACTGTTATCCTGCAGCTCGTGTCATAATTTAAAGAAGTCAGCGTGAATGTCACTATAAATTACTATATAAATACAAGGCAGCAAGCAGTACAGTGAACTGTGTTACCTTTGAAGTAAAGACAGGTATTGTGCACCCTGCTGTGTAGAGGTCCCAGAAGGGATCCAATGTGTTTTAAAGGTTGCAGCTGTACTGCAGTCATTCAGTTGTCCAACAGGATGTGAAACACACAGCAGTGTTTGTTCTTGCGTGCAAGGCAAGATTACATTGTGCTTTAGAGGAGACCTCTGGAAGGAAAAATAGAACAGTACTGTGGTTATTTTCAGGCATCAACAAAAATGATCCACTGGTTTCTAGTAAAAAACTTCTATATATTTTTTTCTTTCTCTGAGTTCCTGGTGATTTCATTATTTCTTAGAAAAACTGAAACTGAAATCTGGAATTGATTGTAGTGGAGGTCTTGAAGAAACAGATTGAAAGTGCTCTCTTGCTTAACTGAAAAATAGAAGCATAAAATCTTGAGTGTGCTTATTTTTCTCCATAGACTTTATTCAACATTTGAGTAAACAAGGGCTAATGAGAAAGGACAGATTGAAATGACTCACTAGGATTTTCACTCAATTAATCCTGTGGTGCCATTACATGTTATTGTGCCAACTTTGCTGATCCCAGTAGGTCCAAAACCAATTTACTGCACATGTATGAATGCCTGAAGTGTAATCTTTGAGTTAAATGTGTTTGGTACATCTAAAGAGTTCCTGAGAAGATCCGCTGGTTCATGCACTTGCAATAGGGTCACACAGGGCTCCTCTTCTCCAGGAAAAGCTAGAAGCCCCTATGAAAAGCAGCTTGGTGATGGAAGAGGTCGAGTGATCACTGAAGTGGGCAATACTGGCAGATGCACTGTAGCTCCTTCCATTAATCTGAGCACCTTGCCAAAGGTGCACATAGCTCTCCCTACCAAACAGGCAGTCCGCTTTCCTCGTTCCCCGGTATAAGCCAAAAGGCGCAGTCCTGAGCTATGGGAGCTCTGGGGTAGTATGACCACAGTAGGCCTGGCAACAGTGTTCATACCTGTTTTATTCAATGTAGCCATTCCTACAAAGCTGCTAACAGCATTTTCACAGCAGGTGAGCCCATACCGCAGTGGCAGACGTAGCTGCTCAGAGATGCTCATTTGAGATAATCAAATATTTAGCAGCGCTTGCTCTAGCAAACAGCACACGCTCATTGCCCTGTGCCAGGGGGCACCTGAAGGCACAGCCCCAGCAGCTGGGAGCACACATGTTTCACCCACCATGGGAAGAGGATACCAGGAAGAGCAGAATGGTTTGTTCAAGTCATTCTGGTGCTCCATAACTTTTTAATGGTTCACTGTGCGCTTGCAGATGGCTGGTATTTTTCACTGTTAAACATTCACCAGATTGAATTAAATAATTGATTTATTCTACATAAAGTTTCTGGGACTGTGTTTCCTAGTGGAGGCCACTGTTGCTGGACTAAACTGCCTCTCTGGGGCTTGAATGTAGTCTCTCTTTCCCACATGTAACCAGCTGTTACAAGAAATAAGTAATTCACTGGCTCAACTTAGCATCTTCCTCTTATCCACGAATGACTTTCTCAAAGATATAAATTATTGGGAACTCTTTGTCGTAGTCATTCATTAAAATCTCCCTCCCTCGTTTACAGGACTCATGAGCGATTTGTTGAAGGTGTTAGAAGCCTGAGGTGGCAGTCACACCAGCTGTGTGCCAGGGAGCAGCCAGACCTGTGGGAGCCTGGACAACATGCAGCTCCAGGTAGATTTGTTTTGTTTCGTTTTTAACCAGATAAACACATCTTGTATTCTACTCTATCTCAAACAGCCATCAGTGCATCACTGCAAATTCAAACTTTTCTCTTGGAAAAATATTTTGTCGTTTTTTATTACATTATTCCAGACCAGGATTTCCAGACTCAAAACCTGAACCTGCAATTTTTTTTTTTTTCTGGTATTTTGTACTGACACTGAATCTGTCTCTATAAACAGGACCCCAAAGCAGCATGGAGCAGAGGAGAGTGGATGCAGTGGTTCCGTTCCATGCTCACCAGATAGCTGTGCAGAGAGCTGCCGAGGGTAAATCTGTGCTGCCTGGTGGCTCTGAACAGCCGCACACCAGGCTGCAGAGCTGCAGCAGAGCATGCCGGCCATAGCCATGCCTCAGTTGGATGCTACACTGACAGATGTCTTGCTCTCCAGCTGGGACCTCTCCAGCAGACTACACTGCAGGTTGTGGAGAAACCTGCTCCGCTGGCACGCCTGTTGTAGGGCATAGCAGGGCTGGCACAAGAAGAGATGAATAGTCACATGTTTACTAGGAGTGTCAAACATTTGCTACAGGAGAGATCCTGTTATGAGACAAATCAGTTTTCTGTCATCGTTTTCCAAATCAGCTTGTCAAACAGGATGCTCATGGAGCATCTTGCATTTAGCTTGGCCTCCAGATATGTGGGGAAACTAAGGGCTTTCTGATTGCAGGCGGTTTCTGCCATGAAGCAGGAACGCCTTTGGGTTTGCTGGTATATGAAATGAAAATGTTTCCTTCCATTTGAGAGAAACATAGCAAACCCCATAGGGATCAGTAAGAATGTCAGTTTCTTTAAGGATGTATTTTAGGATAAAGAATTCAACGTTTCTCAAAGCAGAAAGTTTAATATTAAGCTCACTATGGATTAAACTGCAGAATTAATGCAAATATATATATATATATATGTGTATGTATTTATGAAGGATGGCCTCTGCAAACCAAGCAGGAAATGTGCCTGATGAAAACTTTGAAAATAGATTGAAAGTAATCTTGTAGATGAACTAACAAATCTTGATGTGAAGCCAGATCTGATGCTGAAACGCTGCTTGCAAAGCAGGGTGCAGGCGTGCATGCACGAGGAGATAGCGTTATCTGTGCTGCCGTTAGCTCGGTGCATGAGATGGTGCCAGACAGACAGCTGCCTGCCCTAGGAAGCAAAACGCTCCAAAGGGGACGATGCACCCTTGTTCTGTAGTCTTGGGAAAAAGGAAAGAATAGCGTCGTGTTTGTGATCCTCAGCCAAAACCAAAACAAACAGAAGCGAGTGAAGAAGCTACAAAGGATTTCTAAGTGGCTGTAAAGTGTCTTTTGAAGCTTAGGTTAACCGTCATCTAAGCCAGACTCTGCCCCTCTCCGGGCACATTTGTACTAAACAGGGCCGCGAGTGGCATTCACTCTTTCAAGAAATACAGACTGGAAATGAAGTGCTTTAAATACAGCTTTCACATCTCTTCTGCCTTTCATGCAAACGCTTCAAAGCACGTTGTAAGCGTGCCTTAATAATCAGCTTTGCCGAGAGATCAGCGAGCAGACGGGGAGATGCGCGCCGAAGGGAAGGGCAGCTCCTGGGCAGCGCTGGGGACGAACGTGTTAATGTGTTTCTGTGAACACTGCCAAGCGGTCACCAGGGCGGCAGCTCACTGCAGCTAGAGCTCTGGAGAAATAACTGCCTGGCACATTTCTTGTGCCGGCTCTGAGGCACGTTTCCTGAGGGAAGAGAGAGAGAAGCCAGGAGCCGCCCTCCCGCTGCCCGTGAGACGGAGCCAAAACCCGCGCTGCTCGACACCGCCGCCCGCGAGGGGGCGGAGCTTAGAGCGGCGGTCCGAGAGGAGGCGTGGCCTGAGGCGGTCCCTGGCGGGGCGGGACCGGAAGTTCCGGGTCGGAGGGAACGGGAAGTCGGGACGTGGCCGCCGTAGCGGAGCCGGAGGATGTCGGTGGCTCTGAGCGCGGAGCGGTTGGAGGTGTCGGTGGACGGGCTGACGCTGAGTCCCAACGCCGAGGCGCCGCCCTGCGAAGCGCGGCCCGGCCACGGGGACTCGGCCGCAGGGCGGAACCGAGCGGGCCCCGGCTGCCCGAGTCAGGCGGAGGCCGGCGGGGAGGAGGCGGCGGCGGCTCTGAGCCCGGAGCGGCGCTGGGGCTTCGCGCTGGAGGAGCTATACGGCCTGGCACTGCGCTTCTTCAAGGGTAACTCCCCCGGGGCGCTCGGGGGGCGGGGGGCTGCTCAACACCCGGCCTGAAAACGGAGCAAAAAATAAAAAATTATCCTCGCTTTTGGCGTGCGAGGGAAAAACCGTGGAAACGTAGGGAAAGCGCGTTTGCTTTAACTCTCGTCGGGGCTGCGCCTTTTGCCATCGTGGCTGTGGGAAAGGAGCCCTGGCACAGCTGCGTGGGCAGAGCTGTGTGTTTGCGCGGGGCTCCCCCGCCAGGTGCGCGCTGCAGGAAGCGGGAGGTGCGCCGCCGCGCTCCGCTTCTTCGGGAGGAGATCAGCTGTGCGTTCTGCGAGGAGGAGATGCGTTTATTGTAACGTTACCTTGTGCCGCAGCGTCTGAGTCTGCGGCAGCTTCAGGAAGAGCACGGTAGCACCGTGCCTGCGTTAGGGACGTGAGGCTGTGCTGGGTGGTAGGCTGGTGGTTCTTTGCTGTTTCGTGGTGCCAGGAGAGCTGCCTCTTCGGAGCTGAGTGCACCACAGGTGGGAAGCGTGCCCGAGGGACGGTCACTGCCTGCTTTCTTCACTGTGCTTGGCTTGCTTGTTAGAAGTGTGTGAAAGTATAAGCAGTGTTCTTGTGCCCTGGCCTTCTACTGATGCCCTTTTGCGAAACATCTTTTTTTTACTTTAATTTCTGGCATAGTTTTTATGTTTGCTTCTTCGTTTGTTTTTTAAGTTGTACTTTCCTGTGAGCAATAAGGGTCTGGATCTTCTGTGCCAGAAGCTGCTGCAGCCATGTGTTGGGCTGGAGGCACTGCAGCTCCCGACTTGCCGCTCTCTGTAAAACAAGAAGCTTGAGGGAGTTTGTTTCCTAATGAGTATTTGTTTGTAGATCACAGTGCGGAAAGAAACAGCTCTGCAGTAGGAAATTCCTTATCTCAGTCAAGTGTCATCTTGTTATGTCTTCAGTTCGATGTTCTACTGAAACGAGTGTTGGTGGTGTAAAAATGAAACAACGCAGTCATAGCATGTAGTGTACTTGTATTACTTCTCATCCTGTAATGATAATTACACTGTCCGTTCATCTCCTTTTGAAGGGTGAGAAGTTAGTGAGCTGTCACTTGTATCTAGGTTACAGATATTGCGTGTATCTGTTTTGTCTCAAGTGTCTCTTTTTTGTTGCCTTCTTATTGAAGGCTCAGTTGCAGCTTGCTGCTGCTCTTTAGCTGTCCGTGATTTGTTGTAATGCACAATTTTGATCGTAAGAGGAAAACTTTCCACGTTACGTGAAGATGTCAGACTTTCCAACGAAAGCTTTGCTCTTTTGTCCTTATGAGTACTGTAAGTCATGGGAAGGGATTGCGCGTATCTTCGTATGTAGTTTCTTGATGAAAGCGATGTAAGACAAGGAGTGTTACTTATAGATATGACAGTGAGGTACAGGAGCTCACAGTACTCACATTACCGATTCATCTAGCTTGTTCTACATTTGCATGGCTCTGAAAATAAGTGGTCTTGTTTCCAAATTGTTTTGATTTATCCATTGTGAAAACAACTGTGGAAGTGTGCAGCCGTGTGGATGCTGGAAGACATGTACTGATTCCTACTTTACCTAAAGGAGTAACATCTTGGGGATCTGAAGGTTGATGCTTGTCGACATAGATCAGTACTGAGGTCTCGTTTCTGATCGTTATTCTGAAGACTGTACTGGTCCAGAGGCAGGGTGATGTTTGACAAACTTCATCTTAATGCTGGTTGATACCAGAGCTTCTGTGTATTATATTAACTGCCTGTGCTGCTTCCATGCAGCAAGCAGAAAACATAAGCTATTAGCTAAGGGTGGCACTTGAGGAGATTTGTGATATTTGCATAAAGTGCTGCTGTTGGTATGGAGGGAGCTGGGGCAGGGAGGCTAAAGAAGTCACTGGATGTTGAAGGGTAAGCGGTGATCACCAGTTCAACAGCTGCTTTTCTGTATCAATGTGTAAACTGAGCTCTCTGCTCATAATGCATTCATAATGCATGCCCTTCCTGGAACGTTGATTTGGAACAAAATACTTCAGACGTATTACGACGACTGCTGATGCTTGTCTGAGGTGGTATCTTGCAGAACTGCTCAGAGACAGGACGAGGGGAGTACATGTAAACACAGTGTGAGAAATGCAACTGAAGCTGAGCTGCAATATTAAAGAGCCTTCAAAGCTGCTTTATTTCAGGTCTGAGAAAGACAGAGGCAGCTGACAGAAGCGCCTGTGACAGCTAATTTTGCCTGTGGAACTGGTACAAGCTCTGTTGGTGGAGATGGCTCGGTGAAGGTGTAGGCTGTGTCCTGCAGTCGGAGGGGGCAGCCTGCTTAGCTCTGCCAGCAAATCTCTTCCAGTATCAGCCTAGCTGTACAGTTTTCCATATCATGTGTTCGAAATACCATCGTACCCCCTGGAGTGTTCATGTGCTGCCTGCAGTGGTTTGTGGTGCCTTATGTCTGGGTGGGCAGCGTACAAACTGTATCATTCTGTTATCTGAAAGCTCTCCTGCTATCTTAAGTATTCTAACATTGTTTGACTGCTCCAAGTTATTTCCTCTTATCCTAACAAGAATGTAACTTCAATCTCAGCAGTATATCATCCAAAGTGAATTGTTCGACCTTGTTTTTTTGTGTTCTAATTTGTTAGCACGATTGTAGTTCATTAGTTAGATAGATGCTTGCTTTAAAGAATATGGAAAAACCCTGTAATGTATCTGCATTTCTTACTAAGTTGAGCTTTGATCAGATCTGACAGGAAGGGCTGGTTGATTACCCTTCTATTGATGCAGAACATCATCAGGAGAGAAGAACTGAGTGTGAGAGAACACTCACTGGGGTCTGCAGGCAGGGATTCACCTCTCATGTTTCTCAGTCTTGGTCTCACTCATCAGAGCTCTGCAAATGAGCAGCATTAATATCTGTGATACCTGCTTTTAAAAGCTGTGAGGCAACAAATCACACTTGAAACTGTATTCTGGCCTCTTGTAGACAGCTGGGACTGAATGCCATCCTGTGGGAATTGGACATCTAGAGGGAGTGCAGTAGGTGAGCTGGAGCAGAAGTCGCAGCGAGCTGTGTGGTGTATCTTACTTGAGATATACTTTTTCCCTGTTACGGAGGAGTAACAGCACATTGAACGATGCAGTTTCTTAAGCATATTTGTTAAACTCCCTGGAGCCTGAATTTGTGGTGATGCCAGCAGTGCAGTGCCGCACAGTGACATCCATTCCCATTATCTGCTTTTCATTACTCGCTATTGGACTGGCTTCATCTTTTTGTGTTTGTATGCTGAGTCCCTGCTGAGGAATCTCTGTTTGGTGGGCATCTGGACAAAGAGTCACTGTCAGGAGGGCTCTGGCCTGAATAGCTGGTAGGTGTGCGGGGACCTTCCTGTCAGGCCTGACAGTACAGGAACAGTGCTGTGTCTTCATGGCACGCATCCTGAGGCCTGAGCTTGCAGTAAGTGGGAGCTGGTCCTCGCAGTGTTTTGGGTAAAGTGCTTCATGTCACAAGTGAAGTATATATCGGCCATTACTGCAGCATGCCTAAAGCCTTGTTCATACAAGCATACCTTAATTACTACTTAGGCTTGTCTGATCTCTTTGTGGCTGCTGCTAGTGTGACGTTCAGGTGATGAGCATTGCCTTTTCTATGGGTGATGGTTTGAGATATTGTCAGTAAGGACTCTGAATCGTCTGTAAGAATGCTGAGCCTTTCTCTGGCCTTGTAGCAGCAGGAATACCAGTGGCATACAGAACGTTGTACAGTTGCTGTACTATTTCTTTGCACATCGTCTGGATTTCTCAGTGTGTTACTCGAAGCTATCTGATATTCTTCAGCTTCCTGTCAGCTGTTAAGGTACGAGGGTGATACCTACTGGATTGGTGCTTCCACAGATTCTTGAATGGATTTGGCACTTCTGCTTATCTGGCCTGACTAAGGATCTCTTTGGCGTATTTAGCTCTGCAGATGGCTCCAGCTCCTCTGGTTCATTTTAACTCTCAACACATCCAAGTCTTTGGGGTAATTGTACAGCGTGGTTCCTGCTGAAGAATTCAACTGAAAAATGACTAGGATGTGACTTCATTCCCTTGGCTGACCTCAAATGCTTTGCTTAGAGCTTGCTTCTGATCTGCATTATCTCCGAGTCACTGAATATCTGTCTCTTATTTTTGTCCTCTCTTGTTTAGCATGCTTTTCTTCTTCCCTTGGGTCACCATTCTCTTTATGTGCAGAGTTTCCTTTGGTAGTTAAGCCTTGAGGTCTGACTTCTGTTCTGTGAAAATGCAGACGTGCTGCCCTTAGCTGCAGAGTGAAATGGTCTTTTTCTTTGGCTTTAACCCTGTTCAAAAGTGAGCGCAAACCCTTACGTTAGGTGGCTGAGGCAGCAGCGCTCAGAGCACGTAACAGTGCTTCCTGGCACAGACAGACATCTGCGTGCACACAGGTTGCACAAAGTCAGTGATGCTGTGTTGGCCACTCAAGCACACTTTGCACAGAAGCCCAGCAAAACTTGAGTTGAGTTCCTTTATGAAGCGGCTTGGTTTTAAGCATGCTGCCCCAGGATATGAAGTGTGCTTTCAGAGTGCTTGCTATTTATTGAGGTTAATGGCAATGCTTGCTAGCTAAGTTTCAAGTTAATTGTGAAGTGTGAAGAAGGGAGGGAAAAGCGGAAGGATTCTTGAGTGGTGAAGAGCAAGATCTGAGACCCAGGGAGACAGTTTTTACCTGTGCTGGCTTTGTTGCCAAAAGTGCCATATCCTCAGGTGGAGTTGCAGGATGTGGTGGTTTGCATCTCTGAAGGATGGCAGGATCCTGGGGTGGGAAGGGACCTCTGGGACTTGTCAAGGCTTCTGTGCTTTTGAAGCTGGAATAGCTATTTGCTGTAAGGTTATGTGATGCTGGGCAAAGTGCAAGTACTTGAGGTTCTGAAGGAGTGAAATGGACTTCTAGGAGTGGATGATAGGAGATTAAATGTTTACCTTCCTAACATGATCCTAGCTTAAATACTAATGGCATGCAGTTGTTTCTTGTTAGTTTTTGACTGAGAAAGTCCGGTGACGTACCAGACTTACTGTGTCAAAAACACCACTTCTCACTGTGCTCTGCAAACACTTTCCCTGTGGGGTTGTCTCCAGTTCTCAGCTTTCAGAAATACTCGCTCAGAAATTCTCAGCAGTCCACAAGGGAGATTCCCCCCCCCCTTCTGTTCTGATTTCCCAGTAATAACTCTGTTTACAGTCTCAAGCTGAGCAATTTTGCAATTTGTGTCAGCTCTAAAGTCTGAGTACGAATTGAAGTGTCCGGTTTGGGGCTCTGAACAGCTTGCTCCAGAGTGACCTTCGTGACAAAGGAGAGCTGGGGGCCGCTGGCAGCTCTGCTCTGATTCACAGCTGAATGGAAAGCAGTCGTTACAGCCATGTGAAGTGTCTGTTGTGTACCTCTGATAGCAGCTCCCTCGTTTCAGTCCTTCCAGAAAGAGGTGATGCTTATTTGCTTGTTTTTCTGTTAGATGAAATGGTCTTTTTTTTTTTTAACAAGCAGCATGATTGCATATAGTGATGCCTGTTTCTTAGATCTGTTTTGACAGTTTGGTAAGTGGGTTGAGGTAAGTCCTAGCTGAGGAATTCAAATACTTTAAATCAGTGCACGTTTTCCTCAGTAGGGAGTGTGTGATGGCATCTAACCAGGCTTGCTCTTTAGAAGGTGGTAGTATGGAACTCCTGGGATTCTGATAGAGTTCTTAAGGCCGGAGCTCTATGTGGACCCTGATGCTGATTGAGTCACCTCTAAGATTTCTCATTGTGAGGACTTATTCCAGCAGCCATGGCAATGTGCAGCCATCCAGTTGCCTCTGGGAAAATTTTCCCTTAATTCTGTTTTCCTCTCTGCAGCTCAGCTGAAGTTAGGTGTGTTTCTTCTGGTCGAACTGTTTTATTTGAATAGAGCTGACGTAGTTTGTGACTTAACCTTTGGTGTCTTCTTTTTCAGAGAGGAGATTATGATTATACAAAATACTCTTTGCTGTCCTATGCTTAACCAGTTAATCATAACAGTGAAACATTCTTTTCCTCTACAGAAAAAGATGGCAAAGCCTTTCATCCAACATATGAAGAAAAACTCAGACTCGTGGCGCTGCACAAGCAGGTTCTGCTGGGACCTTATAACCCTGATACTTGCCCTGAAGTTGGGTTCTTTGATGTGCTGGGGAATGATAGAAGGTAAAGGCCTTTGTTGATCTTAACTCTGTTTTTAGCGTCTGAAGTAACTGCCATCCAATTTCAACAGTAAGAAAAGTACATGCATTGCCTCAGTATGGGTGTGTGTGGTAGTAGAAAGCGAGAGCAGCCTCTTCAAAAACATCACTGAAATCTGAGTCACAATTCAGTAAAGGAGCCATGAGGCAATTATTGAGTGTTTTTCTAACTACATTAGGAGAAGCTGCTCTGCCAGCAGCCCAGTTTTTCACAGTAGTTTAAAGACTTGGTTAACATGCAGGCCTAAGCATCTTTCTCCTAACTTTACATCAGAGTTGCAACAGGCTGAGCCCCTTGCCAGTGCTAACAGCGCTTGGCGGAGCCTTCCTGTTAGTAGTTTAAGGAGAACCTCTGAAATCATCTGTCTGTTGCATTCAGACCCTAGTAGAGTAGATTTTGATGAGCTCAGGATGATCTCTGTTGCTTGCAGTTCTCTTGTTGACTGTTGCTATTTCTAGTTATGAAGGTCAGTGTTGTGTTGCTCTTTGCTTCTCAAAGCTGTACCCAGTGCACTGTTTCTGCTCAAATGGATTTTTTAGGAAGAACCAGGCTGTTGCATTTGATCTGATTAGATTAGTTACTGTGTTTGTTCATCTGAGAAAATGTATGCATTTTTTTTCCACAAACTAGAGTGGACGAATGATTAAACAAGTAATAATTCATGCTAATTTGCCAACTGATTTGCATCTGGGAAGTTTTTGGACACAGTTTAGAGTTCTAAGTAGGGTTCATGCTATGTGTTAAATTTCATACAAGCACTTGGTGCTTTTGTTTGAAATGGTTATTTGGTAGAAGAGAACACTGAAATCTATGGGCTTAAGTTCTATCTTTGAATGGGTCAGGTTTTCTCTGAAGTGCTGCATGCTGACATTTGGTTGCTGGTCTCCCAACTGTTATTCCTTTTCTGGGTTTTCTGAGCTCCCTACTGGCTTGCAAACAGTTGAGTCGTCTTCTCTCTCTCTTAGGAAGGAATGGGCTGCCCTTGGAAACATGTCAAAGCAAGAAGCTATGACAGAATTTGTTAAGCTCCTAAATAGGTGCTGCCACTTGTTCTCAACATATGTTACTTCTCACAAGATAGAAAAAGAAGAACAAGAAAAGAAAAGGTAATGTTTGATTTCTTGGTGTTGGGGGGTATATTGAATATATAATTGTTGATCTATGGACAGGGTCACGGATAGCTTAAGTTGACAAAGTCGCTTTGGAGGAGAGAGGCTTGAAGTTCAGGTAGCTGTGGTACCTCCTGCTCTCTTTAAGACTTTTTACCTTACTAGTAATGGACGGTCATTTCTGAGGTGTCCATACCTAGAATGCAGGGGCTTTTAAAAACGTGGCTCATACTGTCATCTTTTTAAGAGGTATGCAATGCACAAAATACCTGCCCTCATAGTTTAGCTTACTGAAGCTGTATAAAACACAAAATTGTCAAATGCTTGAAACTCCTCTTTTAGTAAGGGTTAGTGACTTGATAAAGGCTATCCTGTTTCCTTTATACATAATGTGGTTATTAAACAGTAGTGTCTGTGATTACCGAACATATATTTGTCATACTGCAAAGTGCAGTAGCATCAAGTGTTAGGTTTTCTCCTGGTGTGTAATAAGACATTTCTCCAAGTTGAAGTGGGAGAAGATGGTGCCAAATGAAAAGATTCCTTAGGTAGGCAAAAGGCAGGTTACAGCTTGTTGAAAATAGCTTATCCTAGGGTTGTAGAAATGTTGCAATAGCTTATTGAGTGGATGTTGCAGAAGAGAGGAGGAAGAACGAAGGCGCCGTGAAGAAGAGGAGCTTGAGCGGTTACAGAAAGAAGAAGAAAAACGCAGGCAAGAGGAAGAAGAGAGGCTGAGAAGAGAAGAAGAGGAGAGGAGGAGAATAGAGGAGGAGCGGCTTCGGATGGAACAGCAAAAGTGAGTAGCTGAAAGAACTGACACTGGAAAAAAGGAACTGTCTTGCACTTGAGACAGTTGTGTCTTGCCTTTTAAATAGTTCTGCTAGAATTGAATAACTGAAATTGAGAGCACTCTAGTCTGACAGTGACATTTGCAGTCCTTAGTTAAGAGAGACATGTTTTGCAGAGAAGGAGTATCCCAACATGCTGCTGTATGTGGCCTTCTCAGCTAAAATTGCTAGAGAAATCTTGTTTGAAGAGAATATCTGTTTGGGGATTGCGAGTCCAAGCACTGCACCTCATCAAAACTTGTGGCTCTGGTCCTTAAATGGGTAGTGCTGCACCCAACTGAACTATTCAAGCTGTCAATTGAAAGTTTCTATCCTTTCATGGAGGACAGTGCCTTAAGAAAGGGTAACTGCACTTCGTTGTGTTGGTTTTTTTCAAATGCATGGTTGAGGTTTTCTAACTTGGAAGTCTAAAGCTACCTCCTTAAAGGCATTCCTTTCCTAGAAGTTGTGAAGTGATTGCCAGCACACAACTGAGATCTGCAAACACTGGATCTTAGCACTTTTCTCTAGGGAGTTCAGAATTCATAGAATTACAGAATCGTAGAATTGCTCAGGTTGGAAAAGACCTTAAAGATCATCAAATCCAACCACAACCTAACCATACTACCCATACTACCCTAACCCTCTGCTAAATCATGTCCCTGAGCACCACATCCAAACAGTTTTTAAACACATTCAGGGATGGTGACTCAACCACCTCCCCAGGGAGCCTATTCCAGTGCTTAACAACCCTTTCTGTAAAGGTTTTTCTGATATCCAACTTAAACCTCCCCTGGTGCAGCTTGAAGCTGTTTCCCCTCGTCCTGTCACCATTGAGAAGAGACCAGCCCCGCTCTCGCTGTAAGGACCTTTCAGATATTGGAAGAGAGCAATAAGGTCTCCCCTCAGTCTTCTTTTCCCCCCAAAAAATGAGCTTAACCTGTTTGTACCCCCACTGAGTGGCTTGCATAGAACTATAGTGGTACATTCTATTTCACTGTTCCTATATCCAGATGGTGAAAACATGGATCCAGCATTGCACCCATTGTATAGGAATAATATCATGCATCTCTCAGCAACAATTTTCTTTAATAATAATGCCTTTTTGTTTGGTATCTCTGAAGTAGATCTATGTAGTGATTTTGGAAAGGGAGCAAATAATTCACAAGTTTTAGTTGGACTGTTTAACGTGGTGAGAGCATGAAATACACGGACGTAAATGAACAGAGGATGCAGTGAGTGCTAAGGAGGTGTGGTGAAGAAAAATGTTTTATGTAAATAGTGATTGTGTATCAAGGGTTGTAGGAGGTTACAGAGATGAAGAGTTTGGACAGAAAAGGAATGTGGTGAGGTATATAGATGGCTGAGCATATCCAGAGTGGTAGCAGTTTGCTGAAAGGTGGTGAATCTTGCCCTTAGAATAAAAAGCAGTTTAATATTGAAGCTTATTAGAGGAGGGGAGGAAAGAAGGGTGAGAAAGAACGAGCTACTCCTCCATTTGCATGATGCTTTAATCCTCTGAAATATCAGTAGCTCATCGCTAATGAATGTAACATATCAGTTAATGAAATGAACCCTGGATCAGGGTAGGTGTTTTTACTGTCTGGTTTCTGTTGGCCTTTTTGGAGAAGGAAGGAGAATGGAGCCTGTGCTTGATGAACCATTACATTCCTCCTGAAGCTTCTGCATTTCTGTTTGTTGGAGGTGCAGCTGCCCTGTTTTGCAGTTTTTTATGTTTGTGAATTAGGCCACAATCAGTCATGCTTTTCCTATGGTTGCATACTATCCCGGGAAATTACGATAGTAACGCAGTGGGTTTAGACTTAACAAAAAGCTTTGGCACGCAGTGCCACAGCAGGCCTGTTCCTATTACTAGCTGCAGAAGGGGGTGGTTTCTGCATGTTTTCTGGTGGACCCAAAAGTGGAATTTTTCCCCTTGTCTGTTTGAGAAATACAAAGTAAAGTATTTATATCACTGCCTCTTTACTGGACTGTAGATTGAGAGCTGTCTTGAGCTCTTGATTTATTTCTTTTAACATCTGATGTTTTCAAAACACGAGGTAGACAAAACTCAGACTTGCGTATACCTTTAGGCTCTATTCTGTTATGTAGACTTGTTTGGTTTTTTTTGGTATTTTGGTGTGGTTTATTGTTATTTTTGTGGAAATTAAATTAACTGTCACTTAAGTACAGGGATTTCCCCAGTAACCTTGGCTGCTTGTAATCTTCATGCTCTCCTCCCACTAATGTAGGCAACAGATCATGGCAGCACTGAACTCCCAGACTGCCATGCAGTTCCAGCAGTATGCTGCTCAGCAGTATCCCGGCAACTACGAACAGCAGCAGATCCTCATTCGACAGCTCCAAGAGCAGCACTATCAGCAATACATGCAGCAGTTGTATCAAGTCCAGCTTGCACAGCAACAGGTAAGACGGACCAGCTGAGAAACTTGGATTTTTTTCTTATAAGCTCTTTGGAAAGTGCTAACTTATCTACTTTCATCTCCTTGGAAAGCTAATTGCTGGAAGGAGGGAGCAAGAGCGTTCTAGTAATTAAAGCTGCTGCTTTTTCAAACACCAAAGCTCTTTTATTTAATCTTTCCAAGTAGCTTTCTGAAGCAGCCATTAGTTAAGAAAATTGTAAACAACTTTTACTAATCATTTGGATACAATTCCTGAAAACAGAATGTTAAGTGCTGTGCTGCAGTGTCTATTGCACGCCCGGTTTTATGGGAGTATGAACCAGTGCAGCTGAGCATGAGCAAACTGATGGGTTCAAACGATTCTTTACATACATATCACATGTGAGGATCTGAAGAGCGGCAGGCTTTAGCTGGCCACGTGTTTTCAGATGAACGTGTACGTAGCAGTTGCATTGCTACTGGCTTTGAGGTTGCTGCTCTGTCAGCTTCTGGCAGTACTGACTTCTCTTCCCCTCTTGCATCTCATCTGACATCAATATCTAGCATGTTGTTTGCCTGTCTGCAATAGGCTGCTTGTGGTCTGGCTGGAAAGACACTTTCTTATTTCTGGTAGCAAAGGGTGGGGAGTAGCACCAGGAATTTTGTGTGTGGGCTTGAAAGGATACTCCTATTTTTCAGGGGAATCTTGCATCTCTGTCGGATGTGCTGTAATCTCTGAAGTTATTTTTAAGTTCAGGGATATCCATCCATAAGCATTTTAAACAGATGTAGGCCAGGCTTTAGACTCTGGCATGTCTCACCTCTGTGGGCAGGACCCAAATCTTAAGTGGCCAGTGTCTGCCAGCATGAGGTCTGTTGTTCTTGAGCTAAAGACTTAAAATTTATTAACTAATTTCCTGTGGAGTTATTTGTGTTTTGAAGAGGCTGATGCCCTCAGCAAAGAGCTGTCCAAAGAAGAGTAGAGTTGAAGTGGTACAGGGAAATCAGAGGCTTCCTGCCCTGCTACAGTTGCTCCTGAAGCTTAATGCCACCTTGGTACCAATGCTTTGGTGTCATAGTAGTGAGTGAAAGCTGCAGTCTCGTCAGTCTTGTCTTCAGTGCCTTCTGTAATTGATACCACTCCCTGGATACTGAGGTGTCTGAGGCACTGCTGCCAATTTTCTTCTGTGCTTTCAGCACTCCTCCTCTCAGTCATAGCTGTCTGATTTCTGCTTATAGAAGACTAATGCCCTCTGAGACCCTGGGCTAAAAAACATCCTTTCCTTTACACCAGCTTATGAAATAATACACCTGCCAGGCAATGAGGTTTCTTTCAGATCAATACTTGGACAACTCTTCTACAGGAAATGATGAAAAAGAGGTGGTAACAGAGCTAACATTATCTAGTTCTACTTGATGTTCCTGAGGATTCAGGTAGCTTACATAATAGCACTTTCGAGGAGTGTTTTCCTTTTGGATTTCTATAACTCAGTCAACCTGGAATCTGTTAATGCAATTAAAAAACACTGTCATGGCTGTTTCTAGAGGAGCTTCTGATTGGATTAACTTTGGAAAGGCTATATACAGAAGTTTTGTAGAAAAGTTCCTTGCTGCTTCACATTGAAATGGAGCTTCTGTAGTAGAAGGTGGATCTGGATGGCATCTCTGTAATTGCACAAGTCTGGAATCTAACTAATATTTGACTGTAATATAATATAATTGTCTTCTCAGCCCTTCAAAATACCTATATTCCATTCATTCATCAAAATCATGTGCTTGTTAAGTTATTCTTTAAAGGATGATTTTGTCAATTCTACCTTTTCCCTGTCCCAACAGTAAAGTGCATGTAATCTGACTGATAACTGGTGGGAAGGGAAGGGGCACGGAGGGTGGGGGGGCAGGATAAGCCTTGAAACTAAAGGGGTAACACATCCAGCCTGAATCCAAAAGGATGGTTGTTATCTTGCATAATCTCATTCTAGGCATATTTAATTCTTTACACGGGGACAGCATGATAAATTCTAACTAAAGAGTTTCAGTACATGTAAGTCGTGTTCTAAAAGCTGCACCTCCGAGCTTCGATAACTCTTCTCTCAGATCACTCACAGTCCTTGTGGCTCTTATTTCTCACAAATTAACTAACTCCCTTTCTTGTGCGTTTGCTGGATAACTCTTTTTGCCATGTTAACACACAAATTGGCAAGGGCTTAATAAGCTTTACATAGTCAACATCTCTCTATAGAAGTTAAGTTCGCTCAGGCTGGAACTCCTTTTTTCCCTTTTTTTAAAGAAAGTCATTATTTTCTTTTTTTTAAAGATGCATTATAGAGGTTACTGAGATGCAGTACTTTTGTAGGTAGGCCTAAGTTTATTGTACATGCCCTAATTAATTTAAAAGATGAATCTTCTTGTTCAGATTGTATCTACCAGCCTGGAAAGACTTCCCATGATGCAAGGTACATGTAATTCTCACTGGTTAATGAGTACAGCTTCGGGTCCTTCATGCTGAGCATCCTCGTGGGGAGAAGGGGAGATTTTGTAACTGCCTTTACACCTTCTACTGGAAAAGGGAGGCAGCTCAGGATTTGTTGTTGTTGTTTTACTTGATTTGTTTTCTTTCATTTTAGGCAGCCTTGCAGAAACAGCAGGAGGCAGTTGTGGCAGCAGCAGGGACACCTCTGACTACTGCATCCAAGGTGAATGTACCTGCCCAAGGGGATATGCCATCTATTAATGGGCAAGCCAGTGCACATACAGACAACCCCGAAAAAGAGCTGGATCCAGAGGCTTTGGAAGAAGCATTGGAGAATGGACCAAAAGGTAGGATTAGCTAGATAAAGATGAACCACAGAAGCCTTCATGAGGACCCAGGTGTCTTAAAAACCACAGTTGATCATACCTGGCTTCATTAATCTATGAAAAAGCTAGGTGTGATTTCTGGGTTCTTTTTTTTCTAAAGGAACATATCGTGTTGGCAAAACAGTTTTTGAGAGGAGGGAGAGAGGAAGCAGTGAAAGCACTTCAACCAGTGTCCATGGGATACAGAGGCCCTTTTCACTCTTGACTTAGACAGCTTTGTTGCAGCAGTGTTGGAAGGGAATGTAACAGTTCTTACAGAAAGCTGTTCTGTGCAGAAATATGTTCAAACATTGCCCAAAACTGAGTGTTGATTTAGTCTTGGGGATTAAAAGGCCAAATCTTATTGTGTCTACTGCCCTTCCTGTGGCGTAGCCCTGTCCTGTGTGCAGTCCAGACTGCTGTCCCCTTGCTTCTCCTACCTTCCTCTGGCTGCTTAGAGGAAGCTGCAGAAGTGGAGCAGGAATTGTAGCTTCCCAGCAGCTCTCCCATCACCCCCAGTGTTTCTGGATGTTGTTCTCTTGCATTCATCCACAATCAGCAGTCCTCAAAAGACTTGATTGGATCCCAGTAAGAAACCTTCACTACCACAGTCCCTGTCTGAATGGAAGCGACTATGATGCTTGTTGTCTTCAACTGCACCTCAAGCATATTTTAGTGTTCAATGTAAACTGAAACAAAAGCTTAACTGGGTTATTCCCCCCCTCTAGATTCTGTTCCAGTGATAGCTGCTCCATCGATGTGGACACGACCCCAGATAAAAGACTTCAAAGAAAAAATCCGGCAGGATGCAGACTCTGTGATCACAGTGGGCCGAGGGGAAGTGGTTACAGTTAGAGTACCAACTCATGAAGAGGGGTCTTACCTCTTTTGGGAGTTCGCTACAGACAATTATGACATTGGTTTTGGGGTGTATTTTGAATGGACAGACTCCCCTAACACTGCAGTGAGTGTGCATGTGAGCGAATCCAGTGATGATGAGGATGAAGAGGAAGGTAAGCATGCTTATTTTTATGAAATTCTAGTCTTGCAGAAATTGCTGTGCAGGAAAACCGTGCTGTCTTGTCATCTCCTAGTTCTCACAACTCTGCAGTGCATGGCTTCCATCTAACTGGCATCTCGTCTTCAACTTCAAATAGAAAGTAAATTTCTGACCGTAACTTCAGATGTCTCATTTGAACGTTGATTGATTATAATAGTTGAGGATGGGAAGTCCTTTTTTCCAGTATAATGCTTGCCACTTATAGTGCCCTCTTGTCCAGTTTAGGTGGATTGAAACCTACGCTATAATAGAGCATAGCAAATCTGCATATTGAAAACCCTAAGAAAAATCTTGCCCTGCTGTTCACGAACTCTTTCTAGGGAAAGAAACTTCCATGAGGCTTCAACAAAACAGCTTAAAAGAGCAATTCTTTATAGTGGCCAAGACCCAGGTTACAGCCTATGCCTACAGGGGAGCCTGACATACCATCAGAAAAAGCAGTGTTCTGAAACAGTCATGCATCTTGCTTAGATGGAACTGCTCTGACGTAGGAAGAGGTGACCTGCATATTTCTGCTAGGTGATCAGTTAGCAGCACGTATGTTGAAAGATCAGTGGCAGTCAGTGTGGGTAATGCCTTGATCAGAAATAGAGTTTAGCATCTTTGCAAACAGGTACAGCTATGTTGGATATGGAATGTTTTAATATCAAAGTGAAAAACTTGCGTTTAAAGCAAGCAATGTCTAGACTGAACCAAAGGCAAACTTGCCTTTCCTCCTGTGCAGTTTTGCAGTGGTAAACTGATTATTTGCTTTCTTAAAGGGGTACTAACTGATACTTTTGTAGTGAAGGAGCATAGCACGGAAACCCATGCTTGTTCCTCTTCCCTTTCAATGCTTTAGCTGTATGCTTGTATGAACTCCTTCAGCTAATAAAGTAGAATGCCTTGTCTGCTGCAAACAGATACAAGGGAGTGTCAGACCTCAGTTTTAAAAGTTAGTCACCCTTGCTAACTGATGCTCTTTTTTTTTTTGCTTACAGAAAATGCTAGCAGTGAAGAAAAAGCCAAAAAGAATGCCAACAAGCCTCAGCTAGATGAAATAGTGCCTGTGTACAGACGAGACTGTCATGAAGAAGTGTATGCTGGCAGCCACCAGTACCCAGGGAGAGGAGTTTATCTCCTGAAATTTGACAACTCCTACTCTCTATGGCGGTCAAAAACAGTTTACTACAGAGTTTATTATACTAGATAAATATGGCTGTGTTTGAGGCTGGGCTGTGCAGAAGATGTCGTTTTATTTGGAAATTTCTTCAAGCATAATGGATCCTTTTGAGTCTGTCTTATCCTGTCTGTTTCTGTATGGTTTGTGTGAACTTTAACAAGTAAACACTGGGATCTTCCTGCTCCATGACACTAATGCATATTGCATTGGGCTTAACACAGGATCTCCCTAGCCCTTTGGGGTATTGGAGTTAACCAATGGCAATCATTGGCTCCAGTGCTTAAGGTCACATCAGCTGTATTTGTTAAAGCCTCGTGTAAAAAGGGGGAGGGGGTCGCTAGTTCACTGGCTGGGTGAGCTGAGGTTTCCAAGTCTGGATGCTTTCAATAACTTGTTAACAGTTAATTTAAAGGTCCCATCAGTAACCAGTAGATTTGGATGCAGTTTGCTGTGTAGCAAGTTTCTCTTAACTGTAATCAAATGTCAGATTTTTACACCATTAAAACTTAAAATTTCAGTTGATGCAAGTTTAGAAACAAGTTGTCTCGAGTCTGTCCTCATCAAAGAAGAAACATTCAGTTCCTTAAACCAGTGTAAGCTTTAGGCAAGGATGGTCAACGTCTTGAAAGTACAGCAGGTAACCTCTTCTGAAGACACAAACTGCAGGACAGTTGTAAGTATACGTAACAAGTAGAACCTTAATCTCTGCCCTGCTGTTAACCCTAGAACATTTTTGGAGGCAACTGGCTTTGAAATAGGGCACAAACTATTTATAAGTTTGGGTTTTTCATGGAGTAGATTTAAAAAAGAAAAAAAATCTGCACAACTCTTCGGTTGGTTTGTTGTTTTGTAGAACCTGAATAAGCATGTTGTGCATCTGAAGAGCTGTAAGTCACTTTGAAGCGTAGAAATTAGTGTTGCACCAATTACGGAAATCACTGCCAGTCCATTTGAATCTGAGCTGGTGGTGCTTTGGCGCGGACTTTCTGCTTTAGTTTGTAACTGTCTGCAGAAAGCCAGGGTGCGCGCACAGACACTTAACAATGTGGCTTTCATCAGTTTCATATGGTTTGAATGGCTTGGTTAGGGCATTTCTTGTTCTGTGTAGCCGAAAAATGCAGGTGGCTGTTTGAGAACATGATAAATATCCACTCTCCTTGGAGCCTTGTGCCCAAGAGGTGACACGTTACGACGATGACTTGTGGAAGTGCTCTCTGCATCAGCAATGCACTTTGTTACCGAAAGGAATCGGTTACTTAGGGTCCGTCAGATTGGTTTTTGCAGTAAGATTTCCATTGGTTAGCTGCAGCGTGTACAGTTCCACAGCAAATGGCGTTGAGTTTGGGGGATTTGTTAGAATAATCCCTTTGTACATACATGATATTTTACTTTACTCATACCAACCATGGAGATACTTCTCCTAGAGTGCTTAACTTGTCATCTTGCGTTTGGTTCAGCAACACCATACCGGCTTGTAGCTAGTTAGTGCTGCTTTATCCAAAACACTGTACAATGTTCTGCTCTTGTGTACATACAGTATATAAACCATGAATTTAGAAAGTACTTTGCTTTTAAAGAAAGAAATGTATTTAATGTAAAAACAAAAAACCAAACTTTTAAAGAAGGCAGGCACTAATATATTTCTTCCAGTCCTGGATTTAGATTTTTGTCCATATGAAAATGTTACGACTTTTTTCCTCTAAAGAGTGTCTGTCCTTGGAAGCGGTGTTTGTCACTTTACATGGCAGCACTTACTGTCATGTCTTGATGTTGAACTTCTACGTTTTCAAACTTTTTTTATTGCCTCTGGCTGTTGGTTAGTACAGTACAAGTGCGATTTCAAGATACCCTGAGATAGTATTTAATCCTAATTAAAATACATTTATCTGTATACTGTTGGCTTTTCATTAATTTGGGAACCTCGGCATTGCTGTGTATGGCTATTCAGCTGAGATAAGCTTGTCATCTCATCTTCCCTTTCCTTTTTTTTAACAAGTCAGTGCTGTGCTAATGCTGTGGTTTCAGTAGCCTAACCACTTGGGCTAAGAGCTCTCTTCGACAAATGTTTCCAGCTTGTTGGATGGTGCTGTCTATCAATATTGGAAGAGCTTGAACAGTGTAATCACTTCGTTTGGGAAGTGATCTTCTGCATGGAAAAAGGGTCAGGTGCAGGCAGCCGAAAGCTGTGAGCTGGTTTCTGCCTGGGAGAAATGTGCCTGCCTTTGCCCCTGAGGTTTAACGAGCTGAGCCCAGCCCCAGGGAGCAGCAGGCCCTGCTGCGCTCTCCTGAAGAGCCTGAGCCCCCTGCAGCAGTGAGGTGGTTCCAAGTCACTCACCCAAGTACTGCTGGCACAGCTGCATCATTCACATGATTGTGTTCCCATGTTTTAAGTGGGACCTGCTGGTTAGTCCTGGACTGGTACGGGATTTGTGTGGCAGTAACAGATGCCTGAGGTAGTGCTACAGGCTCCTGGGATGGCCCTTGGCTCAAAGAGTAAGAGACAGGCAGGACTACGAGTGGGAGGGAAGGCAAGAAAGCCAAGTTACGCTGAGGCGTCTCTTGGCCTAAATCAACCTTGGCTGCATCCAAGCTGCTAGTAAGTAGGGTACTGAAGCCAGAAAGAGGGTTTCTCATAGGTTCAGTCATTTTTTCAGGTCTTGTTGGCATCATCTGTGCCTGTAGCCAGCAGCCTCTTGAGCTCATGCTTCAGGATCTCACAGGGGAGCAGCAGCAGCAGCCTCTTCAGTGAGAGCAAAACAAGTAAGTGCTGTGCTGTTTGAACTTCCTTTTCATCATCTCTCTTCTAATTGCCCTATATTGGTCTGGTTCTGTCACAAATTAGTTTCACGTGAAACTGACGAGTGCATCAAAAAGCAAAGTAATTACAGCAGCAAGCCTACCATAAATGGATGTGTTTCATGTGTATATAAACTCCCCTTTCTCCAATTAAAAGTGAAGCACTGTATTCCTTACAGCTCACTTAAGGTAGCTCTCTGCTACAGGAGGGTTATCAAATGGTTTCTGAAATGAACTGAGTCATTTGCAACACAGCTAGGTGGTGCAACCTAGGCTGGCAAACCTAGATTCCAAACACAGTGGGCCTTTGAAGAACATTCAGTAATTAATCTGAGGGACAAACTGGGCCTATATGAAGAGTCATTAGAAATGATACTGTTTTCTGAAACACGGTTCACGTGGATTTTGCTTGTGCTGCCTCTTCTGGTTTGAGGCAGCTGCATGGTCTTCCTTGGCTTCTTGTCCTGACAGTGACAGGACAAGAGGAAACGGCTTTAAACTAAAAGAAGGGAGATTTAGGTTAGACGTTAGGGGGAAATTCTTCTACTAAGAGGGTGATGAGGCACTGGCACAGCTGCCCTGGAGATGCTCCAGGCCGGATTGAATGAGGCCCTGGGCAGCCNTGGGCAGCCCTACCTATGGCTGGGGGTTGGGGCTGGGTGGGCTTGGAGGTCCCTTCCAAACCAGTCCACTCTGTGATTGGACTCTTACAGAAGGTTTTATAGTGCTGGTGAAGTGGTTTGGCTGCTTGCCTTCATGATCTTCATCACCCTTCCCTACCCCTTGAGTTTTAGCTCTTTATGCCTTTCATTTGTAAGATGCAGGTTAAATGGTGTATGCATCTGAATGCAATCTTTGAGGTAAGTGTAAGCTTTAAGGTACCAGTCTGCTGCCAGAGGAGGGCTGAGGGATAGCTGAGCCATTAAACCATCTCCTACTTATGTGGTTGCTCTAGAAATTAGAAAAGTAGGCTGTGTGGACCTGTTGAAGTGCAAAGAGAAGCAAAGCAGCCACCCTTCATCCACGTTCTAGATGCTCTTCTCCAAACCAACAGCTGTGTGCAGTTGTAAGCATCTAGACCAGCAATGCAGAGGCTGCTTTCTGACTTGAGTGATGCTGTCACTCTTCTGGCAGCTGATCCTGCTATGCCTTTCATTAGTGCATTTGCAGGGAAAGGGGTGCAAGGGGGAGCTGAAAAAAGTCACCTGGGGACAGCCTGCCTGTGCTGATATGGCAGTGTCAAGTGTGAGTTCTGTACTTATGGATCTGTTGCTTAAAAAACAATTAACTACCTGCTGCATCTAGCACTGTGTACTGGAAGATTAAGGCAGAGCATGAAACTTTATCCCAAACCTTCCCTCACCTACCTTCTGGTTGCGCACTGACAGCCTTTCAGAGGTACCTGACTCATGGAAACCATGGCTGCTGGGCTTAAAGAAGTACATGAAAACATTTGGATTAGTGATACTGTGTGTACGAAGCTCTCATTGGGTATCCTAGGAGAAAGGGAATCACGAGGAATGAAGAAAAAAGGTGCCACGTGTTCTTTGTGACAAGTTCTGTTCCTGGCCTTTACCCATTCTGCAGTATCTGTGCTGCCCCCCCTTCCTCCTTTCATTTAGTGGGAAACAGGGACACGAGCTGCAAGATGAACAAACCCGTGTGCTAATACAAGACATTCAAGGCCTCTCTGCTTTTTGCAGTGCAGGTGTAGATTACAGCAGAGGGCTCAAACACTCATTACCTTGGATCTGATTTCTAGACTGTGCTTAGCAGCGTGCCTCTGAAGCAGCCTATAAAACACCTGGAAGTTATTTGTGTCCTGCTTGGGGATATTCCAACAAGATTGCAAAGCAAGTGAAGAACAACTAGCAGAGGTTTGCATGACTCTTTTAAAGCCCTTTTACTGTTCGGTTCTGGTTTGCAGAGAACAGGAGATTTTTCCCTTCTAAAGAAGAAAAAAAATATGTTAAGGTTTGGCTTGCTTTATGTACATAGGGCTGTGGGTCCAGTTCAAGTGTGATGAAGGGAAGAGCAGGGTGGGAAGTACTTCAGTGTCACTGGCCTTTGCAAAAACATAGCTACTCCAGGGCTCAAAGGAAAGCTAGGGAAAGTGTGGGCCTTCTCCTGAAGGGAAAAGGAGAGCTGGTTACACAGGACAGTGGAAAGGCTGAAGTATTAAATGCCTTCTGTGCCTCCCCAAGACTGGCCTTCAGGAATCCCAGGACCGAGCTGAAGGGCTGGAGCCAGGAAGATGAACCCTTAGTGGAAGGCGGTTGTGTCAAGGAATATGAACTGGACTTCCATATGCCCATGGGCCCTGATGGGATGCACCCACAAGTACTGAGGGAGCCAGCAGGTGTCATTGCAAGGCTACTCTGTAATCTTTGGTCCATTGTGGCAACTGGGAGAAGTGCCCGAAGTTCTGGAGGAAGGCAGGTGTCCTTCCCATCTACAGGAAGGCCAAGAAAGATGACCTGGGGATGAACAGGCAGGTCAGTCATATCTTGATCCCTGGGAAGGTGATGAAACCACTTCCATGTACACAAAGAAAATCATAGACATAGCATGAATTCACCGAAGGGAAGTCTTGCTTGACCAACCATCAGCCGCCTTAGCAGCAAATGCATGTTGCTGACTCGTGTTCAACTCAGTGTCCACCAGGACCCCCAGGCTCTTTCCTGCAGAGCTGCTTTCCAGCTGTGTGGCCCCAGGGGTGGTTCTGCAGATGCAGCCCTTCTTGAACTGCATGATGTTCCTGTCTGCTCAGCCTGTTGAGGTCCCTCTGGATGGCTGCGTCGCCCTCTGGTGAGTCAGACAAGTCCCCTAGTTCTGTCACCAGCACTTCACACGGAGCAGCTGTCGTTTGTACCATTAGATGGGGCTGTGGTTAAAGAATCAGGATTTGGGAATTAAAGCTTCAGAGCCAGCAGCCTGCCTTGAGGAAAGGTGGAGGGGATGAGTCTCTGCCCTTGGTTCTGCTTTCCCACTGCAGGGTGGGAATTTCAGAGGCCTGAGGCACCACGAGAGCAGTGGGCCTGCCAGCCATGGAGTTGATGTTGGGTGCCCAGAGGGAAACCTGCATGGAGTTGAGGTAAGCCAGCGTGCTGTGCCTGCAAAGCACCAACTTGAGGGATGGCTTGGTCACAGAACATTCCTCCCCAGAGGGCTCAAGTGCTCGGGAGTGACTGCTGCCACTGGAGATGCCTTCTTCATTTACTTATTTCCTCACCACTGGGTGGTGTTTAGTAGGCACATCAGGGTGAGTAGGAGTAGGGCGGTCACCATAGGAGAACCTCCACCGTGGCTTTTTGTTGTGCCTGGGCACGGGGGGATTGCTGGAGCACCAGCAGGGCCTGAAAGTTATTTTAAGTATTATTTTTTTTCATTGGCTGTTTAATCCCAAACAAAGGAAATGGCAGGAAAAGCCACAGTGTTGTCAGCAGCAGCCAGGCTCCTGGCAGTCTCCTTGCTACCTCCATTATTCAGCAACCACATCCCCACAGCAGGCAGGAGGAGGAGGCTCCGTCCTGCCCTAAACCTGCCTCCCTCCTCTCTGCTGGAGGGGCAGAGGACAGTGGGGGACGTCCCTTGGAGCAAGGGCTGTGCTGGGATCCCGAGGGCCACCAGCAGCCTGGCCATGGTGAGCAGGAAAAACAATAGGAAATGGAGACAAAGCCTTTCTGCTGCGTCTCCAGAGCTGCTTTCCGCAGGGGAAGCCGAGGCGGTTTTCCAGGCGCTGGGGGGCTGGGACAGGCTGCACCCGGGGTCTGGGTGCTCCCACAGGACAGCCACCTCCCCATCACTGCCATCCTCATCCTCAGGCCTTGTCACAGCCAGGTCCCAGGCAGGACAGGATGGGAGGTTTCACTGCACTGCACCAACATGTAAATAAGCTGTAAGGCAATAATGGTTAATGCTTTAGTTGGGTCAAAAGCTTTTTTGGAAGCACCTTGGTGTCAAGAATGCAACATAGTTACATCTTGTTAGAGGTCTCATGCAACCTATAGACCCCACATTGCCTCCAAGGCATCTGGCCACACACAGCAGAGAGGAAAGCAGAAGTTAATCATGACCAAAGGTCCCCCTCCTCCTGGTGCCGGGGCCTTTGGTGGCCAAAAGGCACCTCAGCCTTTCAGGCAACTATTTCAGACCCCACTGACGTCTGCTCTATGCCCCTAGCCTGCCCTGCTGTTCCCAGCAGCTGACAAAGAGAGATGGGAGCCCAGCTGTGAAATGTGGTGGTGTTACAGCTGTGATGCCTGTTTATTAAAGATGCAGGGAGAGGGAGCATGAGGAATCCCCTGCAGTCTACATCCATGGATGTCGCACTGCTTAAAGCAGCATGAATAGGAACAGGAGAGAGGCTGCTGGAACCAATTGTGCTGGGATGGGCTCTGAAGCAATGAACCTGGTATAGAGGAAGGATGACCCCTGAGACCAGGGCTGGGAAATATGGAAAACCAGCTCTGCTTCACATCAAGAGGAGCGAGCCACCTCCTTGCAGCGCACAGCCAGGTACAGTGGTATTTATAGCCTTCACTGTTAATGAGGCCACATTTACACATTAGCTCTTGCTTAGTGCCTAGAAACTCCTGGTGTACCCATAGCACTTGATGTATCCATCTACCAGCGTCAGGTTTTCCCAGTGTCCACGAGCAGGATCAGGATGGGCCCAAGAGAGGTCCAATGGGTTGTGCCCCTCCAAGCCATGCTGTGTGTAACCTTGGAGAACAGCAGCAGTGAGGAGGAGGGAGACAGGGTCCTACAGGGTCCTGCATGGCCCTGGGTCAGCTGCAGCCACAAGAGGCACAGGGGAGGGAGGAGAGCACAGGGCAGCCTGATGAGCTGCCCTCCTGAAGCAGAGGGTAAAGGAACCATAGGAGAAAAATAGGTGGTAGCTGCTTCACTGCACATTGATTTCCCATGAGAATTAATTAACTGTAGTTAAAATATGTTTTTTCATGGAATTATGCTTCAATTAGGGTCAGCTGCTTGGTGGCACCATGTGGAGCCAAAACTCTCAGCCCATGGAGTCAGTTTGCCCCTCACAAACCCCTCGTGGCTGCTGCCCCAGCACTGCACACACTGCAGGGCTGCAGGAACCAGCAAGGATGGGGGTCTCAGCCAGGAGAGCACTGTGCCATTTGGGTTAAAAAAAAATCCATTTCCTCAGCTGCCTTTTAAGCAAGGTGGGTGCACTTCCTGCTGTTTGAAGCTGTTCAGTGAGGCAGTTATATCTTTACTGACATCTACACTAACAGTGAAAGCAGCAGGGAGCTCAGTGCCACTCCTGGAAATAGAACTCCGCCAGCAAGGACTCCCTCATCTGCCCCAAGGAGTCCCAGCACAGCCTGCTCCTAATGCCTGCACCCTGCAGGGGTGAGAGCAGCAGTCACCTTGCTTTTAGGTGAGAGCAGGGAAGGCCTGGCAGTGATGCAACTTGCCACCAGCTGATGCTCCAGCTGCTTACAGGACCCACCCTGGGGTATTGCAGAGCCTCCACAACCTGCAGCAGCACCTCGGAACAAACTGCTATTAAACCAGTGGTGGAAATGGCCAGTGCAGACAGTGGTAGGACAACAGTACCCTTTAACTCACAGCACTGCCTTCCTCTCACTTGCACTGGGCAGGGATGTGAAGGCAGAGGGGAAAAAGTGCCTGATGCCAGGCTGCCCAGGGAGACTGCTGAAGTTGGGCACTTGAAGTTGCTGTTTGCCAAGCCCCACCTTTGCAGAGCTTGAGGCACCTCAACCCTGAGGAGCTTGCAAAGCACTGGCTGGGATCATACCATGACAGGAGGCTGTTTTGTCACCTAATGAAAGAAAGTGAGAAAGAGGGCATCATTGGGACACAGCTCCCCGAGGAGGGAGAGCAGAGGATAGGGAAAGGCAGCGGGGCTGCTCTTCATCTTCCACCACCCTGTCTGTGATGCTGGTGTCATACCTGCCACCAAACACCTGGCTTGCAAATAGCTTACTTCACTGCTGTGAACTTCAAGGCTCCTCTGTTAGTGTTTATTAATTTACTGAATAAACCATAGTGAGGTTTGATACTGTCTGTGGCTTTGGCTGCTTCTTCCACAGCGTTCAAAGCAATTACTGCCATGAAAGAAAATGGTCCATTTAGCGGGGGAATCTGTAGGGCAGAAATGAGATCAGATTCCTGAACAGATGTGCCCTCCTCTAGCAGGATGCAGCGCCTGGTAGGCCTCAAGCTGACAGCAGGCAGAACCCCTCCCTGCCTTCCCCAGCTGGCTGTGATATCAGAGCCAGCCCTGTAACTCCACAACAAGCACAAGGAGCTGTCAATTTAAAGCATTTTGTCTGGCAGGGATGGAAAACAGGAAGGATTCCTTTGCTGTGGGGGCAGGAGATAGCACCAAAATAAAAACACACCCCAGTTCACTAAAAAGTCCCTCAAAAGATGAAAAAAATCCTGCTGCTCATTTCCAGCAGCCCTGGAGCTGGGCCCCAGATAGGCACAGTGGCAGTCCTGCACCAGCCCTGCACTGCTCCCTACCTGCTTTGTGGCTGAGCCAAGGCCTGGGGTCTCAGGGCTGCACGTGCCTGTGCCTGGCAGCTCTCCCAGCCCTGTGTTAGCTGGCAGGGACTGCTGGAAGCCACCCAGCCTCCAGATGCAGCTCCTCAGCAGGAGCTGGTCCTGAGGCGCAACCAGCTGGGGGCTCCTTCCTTTATCCAGGGCTCTGCTCCTCCCCCAGTGGCACTCACACAGCCCTGCGTCAGCCTGGCAGCCTTCCTATCACACAGATCATAACATCACAGAATGGTTTGGGTTGGAAGGGATCTCAAAGCCCACCCAGCCCCAACCCCCAGCCGTGGGCAGGGCTGTTCCCACCAGCTCAGGCTGCCCAGGACCCCACCCAACCTGGCCTGGAGTGCCTCCAGGGATGGGGCACCACAGCTTCTCTGGGCAGCTGTGCCAGGGCCTCACTGCCCTCTGAGTAAAGAATTTCCTCCTCACATCTCACCTACATCTCCCCACTTTTAGCTTAAAGTCGCACTGCTCATCCAGGCCCAGGCAGCAGGGAAGCACAAGACCTCTCACATATGCACTGTCTCTCAGATTTGTTCTACTCACCATCTTCAGTAGGTGTGAAGGAAAATTCACAGGTAATCAAACTTGCCAAATTTCTAGCAAATGTAGGTTGGAGTGAGAGGGGATCAGGTTGGTTTCAGTCACACCAAAAAACGGAATCAAACCACTAAGCTGCCACAAAACCCAGTGAAAGCTGGAGGGCAAGACTGTATGTCCCGAGACCATCCGCATTACAAATTGCCACACTCCAGTAAAACAATGCACCCCGAAAGTTCAACGTGCAGGAGTCTGTAAGCACATATTCTGACAGGAAAAATGCACTTTGGTTCCTTCCAAACCAGATGCTAGTGCTAATTTCAAGCAGGTGCTACATGTCCTAGAGCAGACATTAATGAATCTGGTCCCCAGACAGCAGCATCACCTAATGGCTGCAGTAAGACAGGATAAAGGGCTGCAGGAACCCAGCTCAGCTCTGCATCACAAGTAGAGGCATCTAACAGCATTGTTGATTTTATATTCAGTAGGTTATTTTTCTAAGCAATATCTGCTATTACACAACAAAAAAGGAACCACAGAAGGTCTTCTACCTCCTCTAGCAGCTTTTGCATTAACCTCACCTTTGGTTTGCTCTTTCTGTATTGCAGAGCCTGTCTTTGAGAGACTCCCAGGCCTGGCAAGGGAACCGTTACCTCCAGTTGAGTTACGCCAACAGTACCCAGGCACAGCTTCAAAATGTGCTATAGTAGATATAAATAATGAGAAATTATAATCCAAAGGAACTAAACTAATTTAAAAAAGGCAAAGTCACCTTTTGTACCGTCCTTCCTCCACAAACCCTACCTAACCAGAATCAAGCGGGAGATCCATCCAAAATTAGAGAGACTCTTTGGACACATTAGAGATGAGATGGTGCACACAGGGCATTGAGAGAGCTGGAGCTTAAATAATTTCTTCTGTGACACGGTGGAAAAAAATCCACTAAGAATGAAAATTCATCAAACTTGAAAAGACAAACAAGGACCAGAAATGTGATAGCCAAAGATTCTACAGGAATAAAGCCAAGACAGCACATCTGGTCTCGACAGGCACGTGCACATGGCACCTCCAGTACCCTGACTGAATGCTCCCAAGTAGCAGTGCCTACACCTGAGCTGTAGCACTGAATGCTCCCAAGTAGCAGTGCCTAAACCTGAGCTGTAGCACTGCATGCTTAAGCACTGTAGCCTGTGTAATTCCTGATCCTTTGGCCTTTTCCCTTATGAATTCCTCTGGCTTGATCACTTTACCTGCATTGTCATTGTATGCCTCGTCCCAATTCTCTTTCAAAAGGAGGCAGTCAGTATTTCATTTGCATACTGGAATTTCTAGATTTGTTTCTCTAATCTAGATACAAAAACAGAAAACTTCAGTTCCTTCACCAATGCTTCCATGCTATAAAAAAAGGGCAACTAATTATTGTTTTGTGTAGGTGGTTGCAACATTGTCAAGGGATGCATGAAGCAGTTCTGAAGTAGAGGACAACACAAGTAGACAATAGCTGCAGATGTGCTACATTCAAATGCATTTGTGTCAAGTTTAACAGGGCTGCTATCAACTTGAAAGGAGAGAAGTCTCAAATGAGTTAAAGCTCAGTTACTCACCTTTTGTATGTGCTGTTCTGGACGCTCCCAGACAAGTTCTCCTTAATTTTTACTTCATGGCTATGAACTGCTTGGCATCAGAAGCGTGTGATCACATTTTGTCTAGCATTAGTTCTCTATGTGACAAACTACTCCATTAAAACAGACTTTACACAGCACAACCCTGGCAGACAGCAAGTTATGAATAATGTGATTTATTCTGCAATTCTGGGCTCTGCTCAAGATACCAAAGCAGAGAACACTTCTCTATTAATCCTCTTTGGAAATCTTCAGACAACCTCCCTCGTGTGCTTAGAGCTCACTCAGAATTTCTTGAAAAGTTAGCAGCTAACAAGCTTTGTAGGGAATCTGAGCACAGAGGTGAAATCCATTCACTGCCTGTGTTGTTTTCTTCTGTGTAACTCACTGTCTATAGGAGACACCAAGCGACACAACACGTAACTCATTTTCAGACTGGTCATCAGAATCCATGAAGTTTCAGGTGAAAAATTACAACCACATTTTAACAGAATGTGACCTCAGGGGTAAATCTCTTCACAGCAACTTTCATTGGTGATTGGAGGGAGGCATATAAAAACAATGAAGTTTCAAACGTACGTATGTTCCTGCCCAAGTACTGCTTCTATAAAGTACTGTAAAGGAGTAGGTGGTCCTGAGCAGAGCCAGGAGCTGGACTCAGCAATCCCTGTGGGTCCCTTCCAGTGTGGGCTATTCCGTGGTTATGGAAGTGTCTTTTTGATTAGAATGTACAACAGGCACTAATTGCGTGTGGGCTCAGCTCTCAAACATGCTGGAGGATGTCAGTGAAACAGAAAGGAGGCAGTCAACCAAGAAGCCAATACCTACACACCACGAAACCAGATAATGGAGTGTAAAAAGCTTTAATAAAAGCAAACAAAACACAACTTACACTGACTGCACTGTCTGGTGAACCATGGAGAACAGAGAAGGTTCCACACTCACCATTAACGCAAATGAGAGGAATCTGAGCAGATTCCTTAGCTCTATCACTAAGCTAGGGAGCCCATTTCAGCTCCAGACTCTACCCAGCAATATAGACACCAAGCTTGCAGACAGATTTTAAGCTCTGAAAAAACCCCTTGCATATACACTACTTCAGGGTAGTAACCCTTGTTTGTTTCCTAAGGCTACTGGAAGTACTTAGGCCACAGATGGAGAGAAAAAGGGAAGGGAAAAGATGCACCTAGATACAGGAGGATAATTTTTTTAACCAAATATAACCCAAATGTAACGTTTAAGAATCAAGACTAAAACCAGGCATCATTTAATGTATTTTAATAGCAAACTTACAGGAACAGCACAGAAGACAGACAACATTAAAAACATGTACTTGCATGTAGGACAACTCAGTTAGAAAAGTATAGTGAATGGATGGAAACTACTGTATGATAAAAATGCTACAAACACCATTTAGTTGCCATTGGTAAGAAATTTACTTGTTTAAAAAAATCCAAATGCTGGCATTGTCCAGAAAAATTTGACAGGCTTGTTTATACTTTTTTTTTCCTTTTTTTTATAAAGTTGAGTTGTTGAAACTTGTTCACTCAGACGTTTTTTGACCGCATTAATGTTTTGTCCCCTCGTTTATATTAAAAATCCACACACAAATGAAAATGGAAAAAAACTTGCCAATACCCAATTCTGTCCCCTATTTTTCCATTTGCAACCATATACTCAGGTACCTTTTAACCCCATGGAAAAAATATCTAACGTTCATTACTACCAATAACAGGAAGAAGATTTTGCTTCGAGAATGACAAACCCATCATGGTGAAGTTTAGGCACGCTCCCCACGAATGCGGCGTGCTAGCTGGATATCTTTTGGCATGATTGTGACACGTTTGGCATGGATAGCACACAGGTTGGTATCTTCAAACAGGCCAACCAAGTAGGCTTCACTTGCCTCCTAGTATAGGAGAAAAGAGCAAAGAACACTTTCTGAGTATGAGGAAAAGGAGAATTCCAAGTACAACATAACACAGTATTAAGTTTGAGCTTCTATCTCTATTAATACACATCTAAAGGTTGAGATTGGCAAAGAAAGAAAAGTCACCGTTTTCACATAAAGTATCAGATAACTCTCTATGTCAAAGCTGTGTACTAATGCCATTTGGTGAGGACATCCTCTGGAACACGACTGAATAAACGTTGTGACAGCACTCTCACGAGATAAGGGGTCATCTTATCAAACGGTAAGTTTGTTTAGGAACTTCTCTTTTTAAAGGCTGGGTTACACCATTTGAGTTACTCATCTGCTCTTCCAGAGTAAGAGCTGCTGAGCGCCAGGTGCAATTGGCTGTTGCTAGGGAAAAGAGTAGGCCTTCTTCCACAAGAGGCAGTTAAGGCACACGGCCCCTCGCTGCAGGATGTGTGGCTACCGAGAAGGCTGCTTAATTCTGAAGTCACAAACTAGCAGAAAAAACTGTATGGAGAATTATTAGATGTAAGGGGACAACACCTTTAACTCAGAAACTCCTTCCATCACCAAAAGCAAGACAGCAGTCTGAAAATCAGCATTAGACAGCTCTCCTCTTCCTACAGTCTCTTCCCCCCTGTGTGGGAACTGTTGAATCACAGCCTAAACCACTGATAACACCTGAAGACAAGACCCAATTAGCCCTGGGAGCACACATGAAGGCAATTCACGCTGGGGTGGAGCCTGGCTCCACCTCTCCTGAACCTCATTTAAGGGCTGACTGCCACTCTGGAAGGATCTCTTTCTGGAGATCCCTCCCTTGTGGAGTTTTCTCTGTGAGCCTACATCCTCAGAGACAGGTAAGTAATCTTTTTCCTTCCTTTGTAACCTCTTTCTACCATGCTGATCTTTCTACCATTATGCATTCTGAGCATCATCCACCTGTTTGAGGCATGGAGAGCACAGCTCTGTTAATACAGAAGGCTCTCTCACTTGTGAATCCCAGGGCCAGCACCTCAGGAATGAAAAGGACAAGCCCTGTCCTAAGAAAACCACAATCCTGCCCCTGTTGCTATGCCACTGTAGGCAGGATCTGGGGTTAGACAGATGCTCAGTTAGACCTAATTATTCTCTTGGCTCACATTAAGCTTGCTGCTAATTAGGCCTAGCACAGCAATGGTAACTGTTTACACGTTCTCAGGTTGATTCAGAATTCCAGCATCTCGCAACCTCCTAAGAAACATGCCAACATGACCTGGCACACAGGGTGAGCAGGCAGAAATGATGGGGCTAACTTCCAGAAAGAAGGCTGAGATCCACCCTCTCAGCATACATAGAAAGCAACAGCTTATGTGAACTGCAAAAAATCAACTAAGTTACATACAACATTAGAAGAAAGAAAAATATTTACTGCAGATGAGGACTGTAGTATTAAGTTACTTGATACTCCATGCACAGTTTTGCTAATCCACTACATTTATATTTGGTGAAGTTTCTTAACTTTCCCATACACAAATAATATGGTACTGAAAGGGTTAAGGTTGGGGTTGTTTTTCTTTTCCTGAAAAGTGCAAGTAGGAAGCACCATGAATATTCCACAAACAACTTCTATACCAACTGCTTAATGCACAACCAGGAACATTCAAGCTAGTATTCTGAAGATGCATCAACTACGGTCTAAATGTTAGTAAGCAATTCCAGTTTAGAACAAAACAACACAAACACACATCAGTAAACCTCAGGATTGAAGAACTACCATATTTACAGCCAAGAGTGAAGTCAGAATGTCAAGCAAAAGCAGCAACCTTGGAAATGCATGCAGTCACCTTTTGAAGCTAAGCATGTGCTCAAATATAAGTGACCTCATGGTGCACATTTTGGCCCTTACCACGTGGAAGCCAATAATCAGAAAAAGAGAGCTACTCTACAGAAAAGGCATTCTATAACTAGGTTTTGGAACCAGGAATATATTTCTATCATGAGAAAATTCTTTCATTCTCATAAGAACAAAGCCTTGGAGGAGACCTAGCAAGACTAAACTTTTGGGCACTTGATCTGGGAAGCTCAACCACACAGCTGGAGTCCACCAGTTTTCAGAATATGCAGCAAAAGGAACCTCACTAGAACTAACTGAACAAGAATATCAAGTTCTAGGTAGCACATACTAGACTCAGTTAGACTGCCAGGAGTCTGGCTCAGAAGGAGCAATCAATGCTTCACCCTCAGTGTATTCAAAGTTATTTAACTAACACAATAAAAAAAATTGTGCTTAGTATAAACTACTTTACACAAATACCCTTTTCATCAACCACTTTTAGATGTGGCTCAGCAAGCTGTTTCTCCTTAACCTGAATTTCAGGACAAGACACTCATTTGGACAGACTGGAACAAGTTCTACATGACAACACTTTCCATTCTTCCAAAGGTAAAACTTCTGTTCATGTTTTGAGTGTAGATGGATTTATCTACAGTGCCTTATTAACTGTGCTATTCTTTTGCTGGGGGAAAGGGCAGGATGGCCAGTTAAATAAGATACATTGACAGCTGTTATAAGGAGGTGCTGAGGTTCTCCTGCAGAAGCTGGCAGTCTGTGGCTTAGACAGGTACACTCTTGGCTGGGTAAGGAACTGGCTGGAGGGCCAGGCCCAGAGAGTGGTGGTGAATGGAGTTAAATCCAGCTGGTGACCGGTTAGGAGTGGAGTTCCCCAGGGGTCTGTGCTGGGGCCTGTCCTGTTTAACATCTTTATTGATGACCTGGATGAGGGCATTGAGTGCACCCTCAGTAAGTTTGCAGATGACACCAAGCTGGCTGGAAGTGTTGATCTGCTTGAGGGTAGCGAGGCCCTGCAGAGGGATCTGGATAGCTGGGCTGAAGCCAACGGGACGAGATTCAACGAGACCAAATGCCGGGTCCTGCACTTTGGCCACGATAACCCCAGGTAACGCTACAGGCTTGGGGCAGAGTGGCTGGAAGACTGTGCAGAGGAAATGGACCTGGGGGTGTTGATTGATACTAGACTGAACATGAGCCAGCAGTGTGCCTAGGTGGCCAAGAAGGCCAATGGCATCCTGGCTTGTATCAGAAGTAGTGTGACCAGCAGGAACAAGGAAGTAATTGTCCCCCTGTACTCAGCACTGGTGAGGCTGCACCTCGAGTACTGTGTCCAGTTTTGGGCCCCTTGCTGTAAGAAAGACATCGAGGCCCTGGAGTGCGTTCAGAGAAGGGCAACAAAGCTGGTGAGGGATCTGGAGCACAGGTCTTATGAGGAGCGGCTGAGGGAGCTGGGATTGTTCAGTCCGGAGGAGGCTCAGGGGAGACCTTATTGCTCTCTATAACTACCTGAAGGGAAGTTGTAGTGAGCTGGGGGTCAGCCTCTTCTCTCGTGTGACAGTGATAGGACTAGAGGGAATGGCTTCAAGCTGCACCAGGGAAGGTTCAGGCTGGATGTTAGGAAATACTACTACTCTGAAAGGGTGATCGGGTGCTGGAATGGGCTGCCCAGAGAGGTGGTGGAGTCACCGACCCTGGAGGTGTTCAAGGAATGTTTGGATGTTGTGTTGAGGGACATGGTTTAGCAAGAACCATTGATGATGGGTGAATGGTTGGACTGGATGATCCTGTGGGTCTTTTCCAACCTTTGTGATTCTATGATTCTATGACCTGCCACTGCATCATTTTAGCTGTGGCACCTGCAGACCAATATCAGGGCAACTGTAAACAAGGGATGCACATTGGGGTGCATCCTCCATGTTGGAGGCCTGCCAGCAGAGGCTGTGCCCACCACAGCACAACGCAGCAGGAGCTAACCATAAAAACCAAGTGCCCAACAGGACTGGAGCGCTGAGCCCTGCCCTGCCTTCCATTTCTGAGTTAGGGTGGGAGCCTCCTTCTTGCAGCATTCACAATAGGAGCAGTTGTGTCCTCACAATTACCATTTTTTGGAAACCTCTCCCAGTGATCTTGCAGATCTCTGGGAAAGCAGATGGGTGCACGCTTTAGTACAGGTTCTTGAGGGAGTTGTTAACTGGGCGAGGTGCTGCTCCCAGTACCACTTACCTGCAAAGCACCGATAGCAGCGCTCTGGAAGCGCAGATCTGTTTTGAAGTCCTGAGCAATTTCACGCACCAGACGTTGGAAGGGAAGCTTGCGGATCAAAAGTTCGGTAGACTTCTGATAGCGCCTGATTTCACGGAGGGCCACGGTACCAGGCCTTTAAGAATACATGATAATAATTAAAAAGAAGAGAATTAGTATTCAAAACATAATTCTGCATCACCTTAAAAGGGTTCATGACCTAACCTGAACTAAACAAAAAACACACACAATTTTAGGGGTTGGAAGGGACCTCTGGAGATCATCTTGTCAACCCCTGCTACAGCAGTTCCCCACAGCAGGGCATGCAGGTGAATGTCCAGGTGGGTCTTGAGTATCCCTATGGAAGGGGACCCCGCAGCCTCTCTGGGCAGCCTGTTCCAGCGCTCCATCGATGTGTTGCTTCCAGTAGAAGCATCCCAGCAGCAGCAACAGGAACTCTGTTTCCCTTTCCCTGTTACTCACCACTCATCTGTGTGCATTCCCACTGTCCCAGCAGCATCCCTCCCCTCGTGAGCACAGGACAGCATCAGGCTGCCAGGGATCCTGATCACAGTGATTGGGGTGCTGAGCACATGTCCTGACGGTACGCAGGCAACCTCAGCACAGTGCTGTCAGTTGGTGCAATGACCCCAGAGCCACCCTCCCACAATCAGCCTGCCAGGCATGCACTCTCACAAGGACACGGCTCTTCCTGCCTGCTAACTTCACGCGGTGTCAAAATTCCCAGAAATAACAAAATGTATCAGCTGTATCGAGCAGTCCGCATTGGGAGTGTTGTTATTTCCCGGCACTCACCTCGGTGCCGCCACTACCGATGCGGACTGACAGCACGCGGTTCTCCCGCTAACAGTGATTTCCGCGGACGCTCTGTCCTGCCCGGCCCCGCTCCCCCAACGCCGAACTTTCCCCGCCGCCCGGCCCGCCCCCCCCCACGCCCCCCCGCAGCCGGGCGGCGCGGTGCCGCCGGGGGGCGCTGCGTACCGGTAGCGGTGCGGCTTCTTCACCCCGCCAGTAGAGGGCGCGCTCTTGCGGGCCGCCTTGGTGGCCAGCTGCTTGCGGGGCGCCTTGCCGCCGGTGGACTTGCGGGCGGTCTGCTTGGTACGGGCCATGCTGCTGCCGACGTCGCTGCCTTACACCTGCCGCGACAAGCCGCCCGCCTCACCCCGCGGCCGGGGCGCGCTCCCCCCAGCCCGGTCCTGCCCTGCCCCGCCACCCCACCCGCTCGCGGGGTGCGGGGGGGCCGCGCCGCCGGCCCGCTCCGCCCAGCGGAGCCGTTAACCCCAGAGCGCCCCCCCGCTCCTCCCCCCACCCCTCCAGGAAACAGCAGGGCACGCAGCCCCCCCAGCTGTCGGGAGCGGTGGGGGGCCGCGGTGCGGTGCGGGGGGACACCCCCGGCCGGCTCCAACCTCCCCTTCCCCCCCAAGCCGGCCCGCACCCCTCTATCCCTCCCGCCCCGCAGCCCCGCCGAGCGAGCGGCCAACGGGCGTCCGCGGCGCCCAAAGGGCAGGGGAAGGGCCGGGACGAATGCGAAGGGAGAAGGCAACTTTCGGGGGGCAGCGGCCGGGCCCCTCCTCGCTCCGTGCGGAAGCGCCTCCCGGCAGCGCCCCGCTCCGCGGCGCCTCTCGCGGGCGAACTCCGGCGTCGGCCGCAGCACAAGATGGAAACAGCCGCCGAGCGCAGCCCCGCGCCGAGCAGGAAGGGATCCGTCGCCAAAAACGAGGCGCAGAACCCCGCCGGCGGCTCCGAGCCGCGCGGGTGCCGCTGGAGGGGGGCGGCGGAAAAGTTTGCGCTCGAAAACCCCCAAATAGCGGCGCGTTGGGGCCGTTCCCGGAGCGCGTTTCTCTGCCTCCCGATTGTTTTTTATGCGATAGGGGGAAAAAAAAATATGGTCGGTGACCAGAGAAAAGAGACAAGATGGTGAAGCTGAGCAACAACCGCGGGGAGCGGGGAAGGCGGCGGCAGCCGGGAGGTCCCGGGCGGCCCCGGCAGCGCTCCGCCGTTGCTTCCCGGCCCCGATGCGGGGGGACGCGGGACCCGGGGAGCCGCCGGGGGCCGGGGGAGGCCGCCGAAAGGGGAGAAGGGGGGG